>JAEMOT010002817.1:226379-260520 GCA_019297695.1 Apostasia ramifera | reverse complement strand
GGTGGAGAGAGGGAGGGTAAGGGTATAATGATAATTTTAATATTTTTTAATAATAAAAAAAATAAAAAAAGGACCCAGATGATAATTTTTGAAAACCTAGGGATCCCGATGTTATAATTTTAAAAACGTGAACCTGTGTGATAATAACCCTTAAACTCAGGGACCTGGGTGTAATTGCTCTAAATATATTACTATTATGTTATTTATGTCCATGATTGAATTGAGCGTTCGATGAACAGTTTGATATTTAGTTCAATAAGAGCTCGTTCATATTTAGTTTGTCATGATTAAACAAGCTTGAACATAATTTTAAAAGCTCAATTCATAAATGAACAAGGTTGAACATACTACCGTTCAGCTCATTAATGTTCACAAATAATTTATATGATATTTTTTTAGAGATTTTACTCAATATTATTTATCAAGAAGAAAAGTTTTGTGAATCATACGAACACATTAATATCTTTGATATATAACAGCTTATTTATAATTTTAGTGTTTAACTCAAATTTATATGAGCTCATCGTTCAAAAAAAAATACATAAGCTCATTCGTGAACACATTAGTGAGCTTGTTCATGAATCATATGAACTAAACTCAAACACATCTTTATGTTCATAAATCAAGCTTGAACAAGTTCGAAATAAGCTTAAGTTTGAGCTCAAGCTCGATTTTAACAAACGAACATGAACAAACCATTACAGCCCTAGAGATAATCAATAAGTTCATCCCTAATATCCCTTTTGAACTTATTAAGTTGTTCTTCATCAATAATTTTTGTTTACCGCTGCACATAAATTTTAATTTACTATCAGTTTCTTTTTCAGATCAACTACAATTCATATGAGAACCAAAATAAATAAATAAAAAATCATAGAAATGTAGAGCAAAGACAGTTGACAGAGATTCTAAGAACTTCAAAAGCATTACATGAGGACAACAACATTTAAACAAGGAATTAAGATCAGATTTGTTAGATTCGAACCTTGATGCCTGCTAATGAGCAAAAGAAGGGAGAAATGTTCAGCCAGAACACGAGCAACTGTTCCCTCTGCATCAAACTGTTCCTAAAATCCTGGAAAGTCGAAAAATGTCGGGCTTCGGAACAAACATTTATCACTACATAATTATATTCTCATGAACTACATAATTATGATGATTCTAATGTGTCTTATCACTTTGAATTTGGTGAATACAGTGCAGCAAGAAAAAGAAATGAAGATGAAGTTTCATGTTGATACTGGAATGGATGTCACCACTCAGCTAAGTCTCCTTTATCAAATGCAAGTGCGTTATGTTTCATATTAAAGTAAGTTCAAGAAAAAAAGAAAAAGAAAATGACTAAGATGTTAAACAAAGGGTAAATTGCACCCAGAGTTCGGGAGGGCATTGCAAATGGGTGCCAACTTTTGAAAAATCTCGATTTTGGTTCTTGGGGTTATAAAAGTACTGCAGCTTTGATCATTCTTTTAAAATCTCACCTTTTTCATTAGTTTTTTTTTTGAGAAATAACATGAAATTTAATCATTTTTTTTGACTAAATTGAATAATTTACACATTTTAAAGGGTTGTTATACCTCTCCATTGTCACCCTTCTTTAAAAATTTAATAAAAATCTAAAATTAAATTTTTCTCGTCTTTTGCTTTTTCACTATAAAAATTTAAAACTAAAAAATATTATTATTCATATTTCAAAAGTAAAACAATTAACAATTAAGAATAATTTACAATATAATGATAATGAGTTAATAATTATGTGTAAATTGGGATCAAACGATAGTGCTTTTACAACCTTAAAGGGATCCAAATTAAGGATTTTTAAAAGTTAGAATCAATTTCTCATAATCTTCTGATCTCAAGGGCCTGAATGCAATTTACCCTCAAACAAAAGATACAATGCACATACATAAAAAAATGTTCCTTTAAATTCAATGAGAAGACAAGAAACTAAGATATCTGATCAAGTTGCTTACATAAGGAAAATTCAAAAACAGTAAATAAGAAGCCATTTGTTCTTTTATTTAACTGTTATCTAATTTTTCATCATCATAAACTTTATTCCAACTATTTAGGATCAGCTTTACAGATCCTAATTCGCAAGTTAATCTCATTTAATGCATCTATGCTTTAACTCTCATCTAAATCTTCTTTAACAACCTCTAACCAAGTCTTTTGGCCTGCCTTTTTTTATTCCTCATCCTTCAACTAAAATGGTATCCATCAACTTTAATTGTATCCCTTTTCTATGATATACATGTCCAAAGCACTAAATCTAATCTCTAATTTATCTTTGATGGAGGCTTGGTTAGTATCTAATCAATAAAACATATCCTTTCTCCTATTTTCCTTCTTTTTCTTTTCTTTGAAACATATGAAGTGAACATTGACAGAAAAAGTACAGTATTTCAACAATAAGGAAAGACGAAACTTACATCTAAACAGTTATCATCCCTTAGCATCCGATTGATGTTCTGCACTCTGCCGAACAACACGAGGAACAAAAGTGAAGCCCCGAGAATGACGGTGACCAAAGCTAATTGCTGAAGGAGTAGTGTTAGAAGTGCTTAGCTTTGACACAGCTGAAACGAGTTTATTCATCTCTTCGACTTCCATTCCATCGACTTGAGATTGCTCTGCATTTTGGTCATCTAGCTTTGGTAGATATTTTCGTTGCTGTGACCTGAAAGTCTTGCGGTCCACATCCATATCCTGAGCCTCCCTACTCTTGCACACATCATCCCCGCGATGGTGTTTTTGGCGTTGATGCTTTGATGGCCTTGCCTTTTTGAAAAAATCAAATGAAGTAGGAAATTTGTGCTTTTGCACTAAATGTTGTTGCCGGCTTTTATAGCTTTTCAACTTCGCACCACAACCTTCCACTAAGCACTGATACTGTCAAAAATGTACAAGTAAATTAATGGAATCAGTAATAGCAACAAAATGCTCAGGTAATGATGATAACCAGAATTGCACAAAATGGACTAATGAAAAGACTTTTAGACAAAATAAAAAGAGTTATGTGCTCCATTATCCAATAAATAGGAAATTGACGTCAAACAAAAACAAATGACACAAAGTATGGTAACATCTTTCTAGTTTGAAAATGCTAAATTTGTCAACAATAAATTTAGGGTAAATTGCATTTGGGCCCACGGTGTCAGAAAAGAATTACAAATTACTCCTAACTTTTTAAAAACTATGATTTGGATCCCTGAGGTCATAAAAACACCGTCATTTGATTCTGATTAAAACATAATTATTAATTTTTTATCATTATATCGTAAAATTATTTACAATCATTAACTTTTTAGATTTTTAGGATATAATTTTGAAATAATTTATTTATATATTTTAGTTTAAAATTGTTAGAGCAGAGAAAACAAGAAAGAAGAGAAATTAAGTTTTAAATTTTGTTAAATTTTTAAAAAAGGAAGGATAAAAGAACATAATGGTTCTTTAAAATACATAAATTGTTCAAATTAGTCAAAAAATAATCAAATTTCATATTTTATATCAGAAAAGAACAATTAAAAAGGTGAGATTTTAAAAGAGGGAACAAAACTACAGCTCTTTCACAACTTCAGGGGCCAAACTGAAATTTTCAGAAGTCGAGACTAATTTACAATCTCCCAGATGTAATTTACCCTAAAATTTACTTCAAAACAACATAACATTTTCTAGGAATATTAAATTCCGTTTGATAAGTTGAAGTCCTCGTATTCACTTAGCTTTCATGATTTTATTGAACAAATTGGGATATGATGATGAAAACTAATCATGTAGATGATGAGGGAGAATATAGGTCATATAGGTCATGTTCTTGAGTTAGGTTCACCTCAATCACTATTCATCCGGACTAGGTTAGGTAAAGGGACACCAATTGTAAATGATGCCTTCCTGCCATTCCTCTATAGCATAATGAGTTTCATAATTATTCTGTTTAATTACAAGTTTGGCATAAAACTTATTTAGATCTAAATAAAGTTTCCCTGAAGTAGCAAAGAATTCAATTTTTCTAAAATTTAGTACACCGGATAGCAAGTTTTGGTTTACATAATATCAAACTTCTGCCAAACAACAATCAAGGTCAAGCAATTTCAACATTTTTCACAGAGATTCAATCATTTGCTATCAACCTAACATCGTAGCACTTTCGTTTTAAAGCAATTACTTTTTTTTGAATTAATATGGCATAGTAAAATGAGCACCATAACAAGCATTTTAGAAGCTATCCTTCGACTTAAAGTGTAGCATTTTAGATCTGCGTGACTTGAGCACTTCCCAGGAGGTCACCCATCCCAGTGCTACTCCAGCCAAAATACGCTCAACTATAGAGTTTTCCATCATTAGCCTCACGGTTTTGCCCCAAAAGGCGACTCTACCATTTAAGATCACGTTATCTACTTATACAGCTTAGGATCTCCCTCCCTTTCCGATGTGGGACAATTATTCATGTGCCCCTCTCACCACTCATTATTCAACCTAGAAGCCTGCCAGGAGCCGCACATTGCCTCAATGATTTATTTCTCTTAGGACATCACCCGACGATCACTCCCCGTCCTCTTCGGCCACGGGCATCACATAAAGCAATACCAAATAATCATTCCAAGCAAACCTCAGTAATTACGTAAAACATAAACAAAGGAATGTTTGCGATAAGGCAAAATATGATGATGACAAAGAAAGAGATGTTGTGTATAAACTGACTTATAGTTACGGGCATTATTTTTTCATTTAAAAAAAAATAATTACCATTGGGAACCCACGGGCCACTTTAGCTTGAAAGAAAGAATCATGAACTTCAGAGACATGTATGCTAAGTAACCGTGAAGTTGGGTAAACTCTTGAACATACTGCACAAGCCGACATGTGTCGAGCATGGTAATGATCCTCAAAATCCTCCAAATAATTCAAACGAGCGCCACAGCCAACAATTGGGCATTGCAAACACCTTCAAAGAACACTAACCTTTGAAATCATCATCGCTATTATTATAACGCAACATATTACTTGATTTTATGAAAACTTAACAGAGTCTGGAAAAGTTCAATGTAGTAAAGAAGTGAAACAATAGCCAAGGCAAAGAAACAACATGAATTAGTACAATTCAAAATAATGAGAATCATATATAAATTTGGATGAGAAGCAAACAGTTATTAGCTCCAGAAACAAATCTTCTACAACTAATTAAGAAATTCTTCAATAGCTCAAGACCTCTGAGCCAAGGGACTTGATTGAGAATCGGGGGTTTCATAAATACATATAGCATGATCTAACGGTGAGCATAATATAAGAATTTAAGTACAATTTAAGCAAGAAATTTCCTTGATCAAAGAAATAAAATATTTTTTTAAAAAAATACCTAAAATATTGTAAGTAGAAAATCTAGTATAATAAAGTTGGGCCATATTAAGATCGCCATGGATATGATAACAAGGTTTTTTGAAACTCGACCGAAGCATAGAATACTATAAAAAGCAAAGTAAGTACATTAAGTACAATAGTGGCGATCCTCAGAGAGAATTGTGCATAATTCAGGTGAGAGAGATGTACCCTCATTCCATCTTATATTAGCTATGTAGGTAGAGGAAGTAACAAAGTCAGCCGTCTTAGTAGCAAATCTGTATACATGTATAACTCTATATATCTTAAAAGTACTCAAAAAATCAAAGAACTTAGATAAAGCCACACTGAAATAGCCAAAGCCATAATAATGCAAAATGGCTATCATTGAATAACAATATAACCCAAAAAATATGACAGCAGTTACGGTACATTTAATTCAATGGAATGAAATAAGATTATAATGAAATTATCATTCTAAAGAGAATGGAATAACAACTTTTTTGTTTACTTGGATGGAATAGAATGCAGAATAAGAAGTGAATAGAAAAAAAATACTAAAATATTAATGAATATAACTTAATAAAATTTTATATTATTTATTATTATTAAATTTAATTTTACATAAATAATTAGATGAATGCAACTTATATAAGTATATATGTACTCATAGTATACATATAAAAATATGTACATGTACATGCATATGCATACAAATGCATGTGTGTATGTGTGAATAAGAGTAATCTTGGAATAATATTTTTAGCCCACAAGAAATAGTCAAGGAATAAATATTTCTCGAGTTGATAGAAGGAATGACTATTCTGTGAAATATAGAATAGAGATTCTTATGGAATAACTATTCCACCAAAGTAAACACGAGAATACTTATTCCATAAGAAATAAGAGTGAAATGAAAGTCATTCTATCCAAGTAAAAACACCTTTAGTGTTCTTCTCATCATCAGAAACTGTATTGGATAGAAAATAAGTCATATTGCATAAATGAGAAGCAGAAGCTTAAGTGTTATCACTGAATTTTACGTGTGTTATCACAGAAGCTTAAGTGGTGGCAAAGATCTTTTGGACAAAACCCAAACGTAATTTTACATGTGTTATCACTGAATTTTCCGGTCTCACTTGAATTGTGATTGTAATGAATGGCAATTATACAATTAAAAAAGGGCTCATGTTCAGTCTTTATTCAGTAACGGACTGTGTTATCTAGATAATAAATTGTCAAAAGAAGTTGAACAAGTAGATATACATAAGCAGTGTCAAAAGAAATTGAACAATACATTAAAATATGATCACCCTGAATGAGAAACAGCGCTAACAAGAAGCATAAACATAATTGTTAATAACAAATAGTAACAACTATATTGCTAGCTTAGTTGTGAGGCACCGTAGGGTGCCAGCCAAAAACTTTTCAAAATTCCAATATTATGTGCGTAGTTACAAAGAAGAAATAGGTTCAAACAACATTAAAATATTCAAGATTTAATAAAAAAATAACTGTCAACAACATACCCCCCCGCATCTGTTATTTTCTGAAGCTGATATCTATCAGCGTCAGTGAGATCAATTGCAACCTGAGGGAAAAATGAGTTTAGGCTAAATGGTACAATGAATATCAATGAACACCAAGCATTACAAAGATGCAGAAAAAGGTAAAGGAAATAATAACTAATTAGAGACATCTATCATAAAATTAAGCTAGTACCACTTGTGCTGAATTCAAATGGTCATCATTCTACATACATTTCTCATCACATAGACTTAAAACATCTTGGTAGATTCCATCGAAATCAAATGATAATTAAACATATCTCAGCCAATGTCTAAACATGGATTATTACGAGATGCTTTATTTTGGCCCTATTTAGCAGAAGACATAAAGCAGATTAAGCTTAAAATAAAGCCACTTATCATTCAAGTAGAGCCAAACAAATTTTAAGCAGCCCAAGTGTCTTAGATGGTTGAAGCAGCACAAGCAGCTTAAAGCCTCACTGAAGCCCCTTAAAGTGAAGCCACCGAAAAGATGGCTTCAAACTCAAGCATTGCTCAGTCATCTCCTCTTCCCGTGCACAGGCTGCAAACAACTCCTCTTCCCGTGGAGCTTGCTTTGCGCGCTCTCACTCCATCTTCCCGCACTCGACTTTCGACGCTCACTGTCTTCTTGCGCTCGTCCCGTGCTCACAATCATCTTCATGCGCTCAGTCCCCCGCTCACTCTTCTCTTGTCGCATCGCTTTCTCCTAAGACAAAACTCAATGGCACTCTTTCCTCCGTTTACGCTACTTCTAAGCCTGCCGCCAGGTCTCACGCTGTCGGTGGTGGCAACACCCAGCGAAGCAGCTCGACAACCCTCACCGCCAAGGACGACTTAGGTTCGTTTCCCTCTTCACTCTGATTCTCCAACTCACAATATCGTGAGATCTGGTCGTGATGCTCACTGTCTTCTTGCGCTTGTCCCGTGCTCACTCTCATCTTTGTGTGCACATTCCCCCGCTCATTCTTCTCTTATCGCGTAGCTTTCCCCTAAGACAAAATTCAACGGCACTCCTCCACCGTTTACGCTACCTTTAATCCTGCCGCCAGGTCTCACGCTGTCGGTGGTGGCAACACCCAGCGAAGCAGCTCGACAACCCTCACCTCCAAGGATGACTTAGGCTTGTTTCCCTTTTCACTCTGATTCTCCAACTCACAATATCGTGAGATCTGGTCGTGATTGCTTCCCTATGCGATCTCCAGTTGGCCTAGGATGGATTTGTTGTTGCTTGTGATGCCTTTTATGTGTTCATGCTGCTCCACTGATGCTCAATTTTTTTAGGAGTGGTGCTTTGAGTAAACTCTTTGGATTAAATACTTAGTGCTGTAAAAACTCATTTTACTGGACATGGATACTAAGTGGGTTCATAGCGAACAGATTCATCATGAAATTGCAGCACTTGTCATCTGCCTTATGTGAGAAATTATGTAGACATTGAACAATTACAGGAGAGAGAGGACCGGTCCAATTGTTTAGAGCAAAAGAGAATTTACTACCTTAGTTATTTCTTCTTTGATCAGATCTAGAGAATACTTTCCTATTACTTTATACATGTATTTGTATGTATTGACGAAAGGTTGGATAGAGGCCATACATTTCTCCTACTCCTATGCAATCAGGATTAGCAGAGTGGTCTTGTTACCCCAATTTTAAATCAATTCTTTTGCACATATCTCAACTGTTCATTTTGCATGCCTTTATACAGTAGGTAGAAGCGTGAAATTTTATACAAGTATTTATTTGTTGATTTGACATATGTTTTACCGATTCTATCTGTTAGTTTTGCTGGTTATAAACCTGTACATAATTTTTGTTTTGTTTTGTTGATTCTATGCACATTAATGTAATGGTTATATCAGTCATGGACAAATGCAAAGTACCCAAACTGCCATGTTGTAGAGGGTCTTCAAATATGCAGAACAATTTTGTAATTGATAATTAAGTCAGCCATATATTGAAAGACAGTGAGGAAAATAAGATCGTGGATACATTTAGAAAGAAGTGCACCATGGAGGAGAAAAATTCTAGTTATTCTAATATAAGATGCTCATATTCATGGTCACATACCAAATGGTCTACCTAATATTCGTGCATGGAAAGAGATTCACCGCAAGTTCATTGCTTCATGCAATAATCCTTGCATTGAAGTGTAATAAAAAACTCTTTGAAAAAATATCAAGTTCACCTACAAAAAATTCAATGAACTTGCTAATAGATCAGGTTGGGGTTGGAATGAAAAAAAACACATCCCGGATGGTACTTCAGAATTGTGGGTTGAGCTTATTAAGGTATATTATGCATGTAGACACAACATATCAATTTTTAACATAGTTACAAATAATATATAATAGAATTAATAATGTCATTTTTTGTTGCAGATCAATAAAGAATGGAAAAAATATCAAGGAAAAACATTTCTATTATATATGCTTGTAGACGCTATTTGCGATAATTCACAAGCTAAAGGGAATATGTTCTTGAATTCTCATGATTTGATACCCCCAGGTGAAGAACATGTCGATGGCATATCGAGGTTTGTGATGAGGATGTGGCTGACAATGAAGAAAATTGTAATGCATTCGATGATTCTCCATTAGACAATGAACAAATCAATGGATATGATTCACTTGTTCCACCTAGTTTTCAACTACATCACTTCTCTGTAGAACAACTTGATGATTATAGGACTATTGGAGTGGAATTTCCTAATTATTTTGGTTCTAAGCATTCACGTGATGAGAAACCTACCTCATCAAGAAATTTACACAAGAAACTAGTGAAGAATGAAGTAACAGTAGAACTACTAATAGTATTCCATGAGAGAACAGAAATGGGGAGTGAATACATGAATCGTACTACTCAATCGCTTTTCATAGAGGACTACCTGAAGAAACTTGGTGAAATTCCATTACTAAGTAAAACTGCTACCTTAGCCATTTTAGGTTCCATACAATGTATACTAGATAGGCAGCAAATTTTATGCACTTAGAAACAGAAATTCTTAAACTATGGATTGAAGAGACAGTGAGGAACAATGGTGACTGGAAAAGCTATCTAATCTGAGATCCACCAAGTGATGTTTGATGTTGTGGTGATGAACTATGAAATCTAAACTTTTTGTGATGTTAAAACCTTTTTTGGGGCTTGCGTGTATTACAATGCACTGTTGATAAAGGTAACTTTGTGGTACTTGAAGGTACGTAGTGTATAAAATAAAACTTTTTCTTCTCATTATCTCAATTGAAATATGATTTTATACATTATGTTCTACTGCTTGTAGGAAAATATTATTTGGTGAATTCTAGTTACGCTAATACAAAAAAATTCTTAGCATCATATAGAGGATTTCGATATCATTTGAGTGAATACAGAAATCAAAGTACACATGTTAGATACAATGGAGTTCAGGAGTTGTATAACCACAGGCATGCTCAACTGCATAATGTGATTAAAGAACATTTGGAATACTAAAAGATAGGTTTCACATTTTTGTTAGTATGAAGCCATTCCCAATTGCTATACAAGCATATATTACACTTGCATGTTGTGTGATACATAATTAAATTGCGAGCCACCATAATAATGATCAATATCTAAATGATGATGATTTGGACATTAATAACGAGTCTGCTAGAAATGATGGCAATGTGGAGGATGTTGCAAAAAGCATGGTCAGTGTAGGGGATAAAGACTGTGAAGAATTACTCCGACTTCAAATAGCAAACACAATGTGGAGCGCACGTGTATGAATCTTTCCACTTGCATATAGTTTTTTGAAAATAAATTATAATGTGTAAACATTCATTATTATATTTTTGTATAAATGTTAACAATTTTTTTTACAGGTTATTCGAGAAAGGAGATGTCAAAGATCTATTTAGTTAAAGACATGAAAGCTATGCAATGTACTTTAAGTTGGATTTATATTCGGCAAGATATATGTGTTATTTTTGTGATCTGTTTTATTTCTGTTGTTTTCAGACTTTCACTAAAACGTATCAATTGAGTATTTTAGTGAAATAGGAAAAGCTCAAGCAATTATTCAGTGTAGCTTCTATTGTTCTGATCTCAAAAAATTGAAATTGACTTGTATTTGGCATTCAAATTTTAAGAAGCTTAAATCAAAAGCTTTCCCAAACACAAAAATTATTTTTAAGCAGCTTACATATGTCGGAATACCAAACACTCTTTTTGTTTAAACATGTTACTCTATCAGAATAGAGTTAAAGCTTCTTAAAAGTTTAAGAAGATTATACTTATTTATATGTTCAAGCTGTTTCCAAACAGGGCCTTTATCCCAAATTTTTTCTACTATCGATATAGACCGAGCATTAACAAACCAAAAGCTTCTCGCAATTGCTTCCAATAGAAAACTTCAGGAATCTAGTGAGGCAAGAGTAAGTGGTGTCATGTAAATTAGGTTAGTGGTCTCACCTGCTTAGCAAGAAGTTCGCGCTCTATGTTTCCATCGGCAAAGAAGACATCGTCAGGCGCCAACCTCCGCCGAACAGCGACCCAGAACGGAAACCCTAGCCATGGCTCCTCGCTGCGGGTGGATTCCATGGCGTCTTTCTTCTCTTCCTTCGCTCCCTGCTCCGCCATAGAAGTTTCGCGTTCAAAACACCCACCACTGTGAAAAAAAAAAAAGAAAAAAAGTTAAATTACATCCAAGTCTCCAATTAACATCTGGGTCCCTATCTTAAAAATATCATTAAAAGGATGTTTGGTTTAATGTTATTTTAATATTATATTATTTTATTTAAAAATAATAATTATTTAATTTAATAATATCTATAAATAATTTTTTAATTAAATTATATAATTATTACTGAAAATATGATATCTAAATATTATAACATTTAAATTACATAATATAACACCAAAATAACAACGAATCAAACGCCCCCTAAATAAGATTTTTTTATTTTTTATTATTAATTTTTAAGAAAATAATCGATTCTCACCCTCTTTCCCTTCTCCCTCCCACCAGTTCTTACTGATGCCAGACAGTGGTGACAGAGAAGTTGCCAACAAGGAGGCGAGTAGCCCCCAACCCTCTTCCCTCTCTCTCTAAGATTCATTTGATGATTTTTAAAAATCATGAACCAATATGATATTGAGCTTTAAAATAAAGATCTTAGTGTAATTTATCTAAAAAACTCCAAACTTTTCAAACCTATTTTTAAGGATAAATTGTATCTTGTCTTTCTTGTTTACACTTACATGCATATAGATTCTTCTAATTTTTGAATTAAATAGATTGCTTTACTAATTTGAATAAAAATACTGATAACTCTTTTTTATTGTATAGTAGAATTAAAGTATCGTTTAACTGCTACTATTTGTAATTATGTTGTTAGTCATTGTTAACAATCATTTGCCATTAGGCATCACTGGTAACTAGCCACCATGACTGCTACTAATAGTATTTTAGTTAGGTTAATCATGATAATATTAATAATTATAAGATATATGCATAAATAATTTTTAAATGATAGTTAATATGTAGAAATAATCTTTTAGAATTACATATATATAATTGCTCTAAAAAAATATTATTAAGACACCAAGATTTTCATGATTCGAATAAATTGTCATTCACTTATGTGCTAAGTGAAGTCAGAAAATATTCTTTGTTTCTAAATTATATTGGCTATGGATACAAAAATTTTTCCATAATTAATAATCGCCTTAGCTCAATTTGGTTATTTAGTTCTATAAGGACTTTTTTGAGAGTTATTTTTGAGCGAGAAAAAAAAAATATTAGTCTATATATTTAATATAAAATAAAATTAATTTTTAATATTAAAATTTATATTATATATAAAATAAAATTATTAAATTTTATAATAAAATTAAAATATTAATAGCATAATAATTAAGCTATTTTTTATTTTTTTTAATGTTGAGTGAAGCTGCTTAATCAAGCTCTAATTATAATTTTTTATGAATTTTTATTATAATAGAATAACTATTTATATATTAAGATAAATTTATCATTTATATGTTACATATGTACTTTTAATAAATTATATATTATATATGTCATAAATTATTAAAAATATTATATTATATATATTATGATTGTTATGTGAAAGTAAAATATATATATATTTTATAATATATGTAATATAATTTATTAAATATAAATATGTATGTATAAATTTATAGTATATATAATTATTTCTATTATAATTTTTTCTATGTAACTGAATAGTGTAAATACTTAAAAGTATTTTTAGACGTTTCAGTTATCTGTTTTTTTTTTAAATATAATTTTATTTTGGCTTCTACCCTAGGCTGCACCCGAGTCGTCGGAGTGGAAAGCTACTACGGCGTCGGCGGCGGCAGCTTGGCCTCTGCTTCTTGCTTCGCCACCGGATGGATCAGTGGAAGCCAGCCGAGGGTCTCTTCCACGGCACGCGGGCAGTGGGCATTTCCGGCGTGTTACACCGCGACGGCGATCTCTGTGTATCTTCCGGTCGATTGCAACCCTCATGCCCGGAATCGAGGTTGGTTTCCCATTTTCTCAGTAATCATGCGACATGTTTCCATGTTGTCGTCGTGTGAACATGAATTTTGAGCTTCTTCCTGGTCCTGCATGATTGCAATGCTTTTGGAATTTTTCTCTAGTCAGTTGAGTCGTTATTTGTATCCAGTGAAATTAACTGATGGGTCGAGCTTTCATTTGAAGAAATAGTTGGACTATCATGATTCTTTGTTGTTAGAGAAATATCTGTATGCCCCTATGAGCTGATGGGGAGGTTCCTGGATCTAGATACTAAATTGATCAGGTGAGTAGGTGGTTGGAAATTGGAATATTTTACAAGTTGGTATGTCCGTTAGGTTTATAGAAAATTTTCAGATTGTGAAAGGGTGCACAAGATTTCGTGTCTCCAAGTTTGATCAATTACCGAATCTTTAGATATTGACTGTGAATGGAATATGAACCCTGTTTTTGTTCCGAAGGTCCTTAAATTGGCTGCTTGTCTAGCAGATGAGTTAGTATCTTTGTGTATGAGTGCATTTGTCTTTATGCGTGTTATATGTGTTGTATAAGAAGCTGTGTGTATGTATGTGTTTCTTAGTTTGAAGTTATTTATGGTAGTTGGGTTTGAAGATATGCTTTGTAATCGAGTTACTTAGTTTATCCAGTTAAATTAGTGGCAAGGAAGCACAGACACCTTTATAGGTCCCATTATGCTGTGTTGTGTTTTTCCATGTCCGTACTTCCTAAATGCTTCTACATTCTACAATATTAAGTTAAACTTATGGCAAATTATACCACTAATTAAGTATTTGTTAGTTAGTTATAATATTATTTGACATGTCTCACTTTGTCCGTGTTCTCTATTTTAGAAAGTTATCGTGCCATTGTGTCGCGTCATGCCTGTGCTTCTGAGATAGTGGATAGTTGAAGTTTGAGAATTGTAACCTTGTTAAAGACATAGGTGGACTATCATGATTCTTGTTTAAATAAGAAGAAACATTAATCCCAAATTACATGAAGTTAGCTACATGTTCTTTGTAGCTACAGCCGAGCCAAGGCCATGTTTAATAACAATATCCCATGTCCTTTTTGGTCTTTCTTTCCCATTGTATACCTTTGTGACTTGAACTCCTCATTGTTATGTTCACGAGTCTCTAGTGTCGAGATGGACATGGCTCAACTATCTTAAATATCACTTCTTTAGCTTATTTTCTGCTAGTGACAATACTTACACCTTATACCATCTTTTCTAATGTGGTATACTCTAGTCGCCATTCATCCATCCAAGCAACCATATGTTCACTACCTCATATCTTATGGAGAGTGTTGCCACTTAACTACCCAACCCTCACTTCAATATAGCAATTAACATGGATGATCATATAGAGGTATTTATGAAATTTCTCTTCAACTTGATAAGCATATTCCTGTGGCATAGAACCATCGCACTTCGTAATTTTAGCCATCTTACCTTGATTTTGTGATTAATGTTTTCCTTCTTACTATTATATTCTTTTTCAATGGAGAAATAAAGATGTTCCTTGTTAATCCTAAAAATGACAAACTTGTCTCCATCAATGTGACTAATCTAAAACTATACACAAAGTACTTATACCAACATTTGTATAAGCGTGGAAGCTCTATCGGGAATCCAATATCAATATCCTTGGATTCAGATCTCACGTCTAAGTTCTCAATGCAACTGTTCTTGACATCAGTTGGCTCGATATTAGATTTGAATACTTCAAAATATGCTCCCTCGTGGATGCATTCCTCGAGGCTGAGTATTTTGGTGACCGGACATGCACATTTTGCTACTTTGAGAACCCTCATCTCAAGGCTGAGGCACTTATGATTTTGGCGATAGTGCCACATCATGAGTAACTGTTCGGTCATTGCGTTCACACATTTAAGGCGATTGAACCATGTCTTCAGCATAGATGCAGTCCATGGTCATGACTCGCCAACCTTTACCAAGGGTGTTATGGGCCATGGAGCTAAGGCAGGCACATGGACCAGTCGATGCCTACAAATCATGTGATTTCAAAGGTCACCATGAGGGGCATTTTGATGTTCTTCACATTGTAATCTGTTCTCTGTGATCCCTTCAAGATACTCGCTAATAGTGAGGATCTTTTCTCAGCCTATGGGCACTATAATTATTTCTACTCTTGGGTTTTCCATGTAAGAATAGTCTTCTTGGTTTCTTTTTTTCTTTCATCTTTCTTCAGTGATCAATTCCTTAGCCTATGGGCATACGGGGGGGACCATGATAATGGACACTTAGCTTCTGGATTTAATGATCAATTATACCCACAGTGGTAGTAGTTAGTTAGGATATTTTTGAAGTTGGTATATTACTATTTATAGAAGTATTACTACTAACCAAAAGTTTTACCTGTTCCAGCTTCTAGTGAATATGGATTATGGACTTTCTGTGTCATTGATTTTGACTGGAAAACCAATCAGGCCTTTCTTTTTTTCCTGGAATTCTCTTTCTTTGCTTATTTAGCTTTGCTATTTTTCTCAAGCAGTTATCAGAGTTTGACATCCAACCTGCTGATTGATTTATCATGGTCCTTTTTGTCAACTTTAGCCTTGAACTCTTCCCATGGCTAGCTAAACCATTTTCCTGATGAGCATCGGTATATTATTTTTGTTGTTTGAGTGGCTTTTCTTCTCAACCTTCATCAAATATCCTGTAAATACCCAGTTCTGCTATATGCATTTTCTTTATTGCATGAGTATTATTAGGGTATAATATGAGGTTGAAGTTCAATAATTCTATTAGATCATGGAATCCGTGCCATGAAATTGCTTTATTTGTGCTATGGATGTTAATCTATATCCAAACACATCTAATTCACTCCTAATTTGATGGTTATGGCAGTTAAATTCAAACCAATGGGTTGGGACTTGCATGTAAAAATATATGATAGTTTAGGACGGGTATAGGTTTTTGTCTTCTATAACACGAACCTAATCCATTTAAATGTAATGTTAGACTGACATTAGTTAATTATATCCCAAGTACTTGGAACTTTATATCTTTTCATTTATCATTCTTTCTTGTCAATTCTCCAATTTCTTTTCCCTGTGATTAGTGCAAAATTTAAGCTGCATTTTTGTATCATCTCTCTCTCTCTCTCTCTATATATATATATATATATATATATATGTATATATGGAACTGGTCGAGGTGGGTTAGGGTGAGTTGGGGTGAGGCAAAGCCTTTATATGTAGTCGACAATGCAAGGCGTGTACTACAAATTTTGCGTGGGACAGGTACTAAATCCCGATGTGAGTACGAGATGGGTATGAGTTACTGGTGCTGTTTTCATATTCTAGCAGGTAAATATGTGTATATCAGCATGCAGAAAATTAGACATGTAAGACATTTTGCATGATGAATCATTTGCTTTACTTTTGATAATGGCAGTCAAAGGGTGGAGCAAGAATCAAAGGGTTCTTTAAATCCACGAAAAGCACAGAAAGCTGACCGTGAAAAATTGAGAAGGGATCGACTAAATGAACAATTTGTGGACTTGGGAAAAGCATTAGGTAAATCTCATATTGCCAATACTTGGAGAAATTTTTAACATCCAGCACATTTTATTAAAAGGAAAATTTAAAGATACATAATAGAATACTCTTCAATGGATGTTTTCATCCCCAGTATATCCTTATTAATCTTTTGATCCAACAGATGATTTGTTTCCTTCTGTGTATTATGGATTTTGTTTCGGTATATTTTCTAACTTAGTGATTAGTTATGTATGGTCAGAAAAAAGTTTCTTGCCTTCTCCATCATACAACGGAACTAAGATTAATAACTATGGACTTTCACTGCAGACCCTGATAGGCCAAAGAATGACAAGGCAACCATCCTTGCAGATGCAATTCAAGTGCTGAAGGATTTGACTTCACAAGTAAAAAAATTAAAAGCTGAACACACAACATTATCTGAAGAATCACGTGAGGTATACTACAGTAGAAAATGTAGCAAGTCTATACCATGGTTTTATAACTTTGTTTTCGTTTCAGTTTCAGACTGCACTAGCAGAGCTTTTTTTCCAATAAGTGTTGTGCTTTTGTTTCAGAATTTCTGATCTGTAGTGTTGGCTTTCGTTTCATTATATTTTAGTTATTTAAAAATTTAGTTTATTAATGATTGAACACAACTTTTAAGTCCTTGTTTGGCAAATGGTTATCTTGGTCATGGCTAAAAACTTTGTTTTATTTAAATAAAATTTAAAATTTATTTTATATTTCATTTTACACAAACTCCAACATTAAACATCACTTCATTTTACATCCAACATAATTTTCAATAAATCAATTAACTTTATTTTACTTCGAACATATTTTTAATATAACTCACTCACTTTATTTCATGTCATACACATTTTTCAAAAAAAAATCACAAAAGTTTTTCAAATTATTTTTTTCTTCAACCAAATAGGGGCCTTAATGTTAATATTAGATTTACGGGCAATGCTATGCATCCCAATAATTTATTGATCGAAAAACATCTACACCATTAAGATTTCCTATGTAGCTACCACATAGGAAAAAAGGTGTTTTGTCGGCACTATTACCATAGGAAATTGTAGGTGTTGCGAATATCTTTGGTCATTTCTCTTGAGACAGCATTTTTCTAAATTTATAATAAATTGAAAGTAAAAAATAGAAATGTAAATAATAAGTATTTTTTTAAGATAAATGATTTGGCAAAGAGTCATAAAAAGTTTCTTAAATTATTTGTGCTGACTGAAAGCTTTGTGTAACATGAATCTAAATTTAAGAGAAAAATCCATATAGTAGACTCCAAGTAGTTTGAGATAAAGCTTTTGCTGATGTTGTTGTAGTATTATAATTTTAAAGTAATGGATTGTTGAATAGCTAAAACTTTCGAGATATAATGTTATGCGGTGCACACTCTAGTTATGTGAAAATTACGTGCAACACATTATGGGTTAAAATTCGTGAGAATCTTCTTTGAAACGAAATATTCTATTAGAACTAATATTTGACACGTAATATTTATAACTTTAGGGTGTCTTGAGTGTAAGATGTATAAGTTTAGAGTTTGTAGCATATAATATAAGAATACAAATGGAAGTGTACTGTGTGTAATATTTTAGAGTTTAAAGGTTTGTAGCGCATAATATTTATAGTTTTACGAGGTGCAACACATTATATCAATATTTTAGGTATAACGGATGTATATGGAAATGTGTGTTGTATAATATTTATAAGTTTAGGATTTGCACTCTATAATATTAAAGATTTGGGTGACTAATATGTAAATATGACAGCTATTATGCTCGCCAATCCCATGTGTGACAAAAATAAAAGTTAGCATGTTTGCTCACTTGGGAACCTGTTCTCTTTAATTTGCTGGCAGTGGGTCGGTACCAAGCGTCGCTTGCCTGTTAATCGAACCATCGGCCTTTGCCCGGAACTTGCCAAAAAAGGTGTAGGTTCTCTGGAACTACTTGAAACTTAGTCATTTAGGGCGATTTTGCGAATCTCTCTTAGCTGAAACCAATCCAAAACTCAAGTGTCTGATCAGTTTCAATTGAGTTACAAAACCTTTGTCTAAACTACATAAGCTTTATTTCTTAAAAAAACAAATGACTACATAAGCTTATTTTCTTTTGATAGTAATACATAAGCTTATTTTCTTTTGATAGTAATACATAAGCTTATTTTCAATTCCTGCTTTCTTGATTCTCTTAGTTGACTCAAGAGAAGAATGAGGTCAGAGAGGAGAAAGCAGCTCTAAAGTGTGAAATTGATGACTTGAATGTTCAATATCAACAGAGACTTAGATGCATGTATCCTTGGCCTACAGTGGACCCTTCAGTTGCCATCGGTCCACCGCCGCCTTATTCATTTCCGGTGGCAGTCCCAGTACCTGCTGGTCGAATGCCATTTCATGCATCGATTCAGCCTTACCCATTCTTTCCAAATTCACCGCCCTATCTCTCATACCATTCTCACTGTAATCCCTATGCTGAGCAGCAATCCACCCAATGCCTTCCTCCACAATCAAATTCTAGTATTAACAGGCATCAAAGCACAAACCAGCATGATACCAGAAACCCCAGCGGTTCTGAAAGAAGTGCTGGTTTCAGCGATGTTGCAACAGAGCTGGAACTCAAAATTCCTGGATCTTCGGTCCCTTCTAATGTGAAGCCATCCATAACTGAGCAGGTTGAACTTCTTAAACTCAGAATTGCTGATTTCATCAAATTGCTGCTTTTTTTTTTCTCAGCTGTAATGTGCAAATCTGCAAGTTGCAATTATCCCTGTCTTTTGTTTAGTTGATAGACATTGTTAAATATCTGCAACCAACTAATTTAAAACCTTAAACGTATAGGTTGTGGTTTATAAATAGTTTCACATTCTTACAATCTCCCTCAAACACAACCTTGATTGATTTCGTGGCATAAATTCAATATAGCATGAGTCTTTTTAACCTTATTAGACGTAACTGCGTGCACCAGGGCTCATATTTGAACTCTGGCCTGGTAAACAATTGAGGCTATGGCCGAGGAATGATTTTATATTCCTAAAGATGCATATGCCGCTGACTAGGATATAATCATTTTAGGTGCATTTGTTTAGCTTGGTTAAGTTTAATCCAAATAAAGTTAACCTTTGGCAAGTTTGAGATTTATGAAAAATTTGAAATGAAGAATTTTATTTTGAAATTTGTATAGGATGTCAAATATAATTGGTTTTAATATTGAAGTTTACGTAGGATTTATAATGTTATTAATTTAATGATAAAATTTGTGTTTGGGCAGACAAGTAAGGCCTAATTAAATGGTTTGTGATCGGCGTTATAACTTTCTGAAATGAGAGTAGTACTTTGGTCATTGCTAAGGTGGGATAAAAACATAATATTAAAAGATTCATGATGATGAAAATTGATACAATAGGCTTAAATGACAATAATGCAAAGCATTTCTTTTTCTATTGTATTATATTTGAAATTCAAGGACTCGATCGTAAAGATGCCTATCTTCTTCAGGAATCTTCTTCTTTAGAAGGAAGGAAGGCGCCCCAATTGCGGCAGCTTCAGAGTAAGGGAAGCGGCAACGGCGACAGGACTAGTTCAAGTAGGTGCTCTTCAAACAGCAATGGAGGTGGCTCCGTGGCCAACAGTTAGCGAATTTGAAGCATAAAACACAAAGAATTGAAGAATGAAGAAAGCTTTGTTATTTATTTGAATAAGGGCCTTCATCTTCTTCCCACAAGTTCTTTAGAAGAGAAACTGTATATCACATAGCGAGGTCCAAGCAGCTCAACAAGGAACTGCTGCTAACTAGGTGGAAACATTGTGAATGGTAGTATTGTAATATATTGACAGTATAAGGTTTCATGTAGTTAGATTCTATGTATAAGGCTCAGGTGAGGTCTTTAAATAATGAGTTAATTATTGGGAGGTCCTTATAATTAATTTTTAATTTACATTTTAGCCTATGCATTTTAAAAATTTATTGATAGGTCCAAATTTTAATCAATGTACATTAACAAGAGAGATAGGGACAAGCAAGAGAGAGGGGGAGGAGAAAGATAAAAGTAAATAGTTACTTTTATTTTATATTTATTTAATAAAAATATTTATTTGAATTTGAATATATAATAAATTAAATTTTAGAGATCTTTAATTTTATATTAGTTAAAATCTAGAAATTTGTGAGTAAGTCAAAATTTATATGTTAAAGTTAATTAAGAGTTAATTATAAAAATATGTCAAGAAAATTTAAAATGTATGGATTAATGTGTAATTAAAAGTTAATTATAGGAACTTATTAATAATTAATTTTTAAATAAATGATTTTTTTGATGAAATAAAGTTAAGTTAATTTTAACTTGATTTGATAATATTATGCATTTATTGAATTTTGATGTGAAATAAAAAATACGTCTCTCTCTATATATAAAAGAATAAGTGACATCAGATAAAAAAGGGTAAATAATTATTGGGTTCGGCATATGGAGCATAAGAGCCATTCATGAGTGAATAGTGATGCGCCATGTGCCTCTGGTGGATCCATTCTAGATAGCGAGAAGACAAAACAACAGTCGGATTATTCGATCACAACAATCGGACTATCTGGTCATGGCGGCCAGCCAAATACTCCGGCCTCAATTCATGCCATTGGCATGGTCGGACGGTCCAGCCGTTCAGCTCTGTCTGCTTGCCATCTATTGTACGGTCCATCAGCAGCACGTGGTGCATTATCGCTCCCTTGTGAATAACTAACATGTTTCGTTTGCCGGATTCAACAATTACATCGTTGACATTTAAGATTGTTTAATTCATATATCAAATGCTTAATTATTCATATTTATTTTTTGAACACACTTCACTAAATCAGTTTTTTACATGAAACTATACCCTCAGGTATCAAACTAGCTAATAAAGATTAGGTCTCTTCATTGTTGAGGAGTATTTCTCACCTCTGTTGGCAAAAAAAATCTACAACAGTTGATTAGCTTTTATTATTTGCTTGTTACAAGAACCCTCACCACTTTCTTTAGAAGCAATACTAGCTTGGCTAAAGTGTAGTCATTTCATGTTACTTCTTCATTGCTCCTCCCTTTGTGGGTAGTAGCTTGAGGCATGACCTTTTTGTAAATAGTTAAAATAAATTAGATTTTGGTGCTTAGCTATAAGCTTTTTTTCCCTAATTTCTTTTTTTTTTCTGAGATCTTTTTTTGGCTTCATTTTTCTACCTACTAAACCTTCACTTTGAGATTCCATAATCAAATTAACATCCAAGCTAAAGGTTTTGACAATAATGTCATGAAAATATCTTCCAAAGTAATGAACTCCCTTCTATGTAGCATCGAATCGTTAAACTTTTTATATAATTGTAGAATTGAATACAAAAGAAGCAATGTCTTTGTTCTTGTATTTTCTCTCCATTATCTTCAGATTAGTGACTATCTTATTGATCTTGCAAAGATGCGCTTTAATGTTTCAATCTCCTACCAGCTACTGAGACTACAACTTTTGATTTAGAAAGAGTTTATTCCTTATACTCTTGGCTATGCTTGGTGATTCCAAACGGACCAAACCTAGCCGTAGTTTGGATGTTGTTGTCTCCCTCGAGTTATCTTATAGAATTTCATTGAACAATTGTAGTTTTATTGAAATAAACCTTTACGATTTTTTTTTCTTTGAACCTTTTATCGACTTCAACATTGGATTCTTAGGTCTATCTTACACAATACTACGACAGATTGTTATACCTTCATACATAATCTTTACGAGTTATTTTTTTAAGTAAAAAAATATCGGCCGAAGAAAATATTATGAGAGATATTTTTTGAGTACAATTCTCAAAAGTATGGTTTCAACTGCTCTATTAGTCTTCTATAAGAACAAATCTATCACTGCCAAGAAGATATTAAATAGTTCACCAATGTTTTTCAATATTTTTTGTTTACCAATAATTAATATTTTACTGTTTAAATTTAATTTATGTAATAAATTTATTTTTAGGGTCTGTTTGACAGCGGATTAAGATTCAAAATAAATAGAATCAGATTCAAAGTTTGAAGCAGTTTCAGATAAATGAAGCAGTTTCAAACTTAAATTTTGTTTAAATAAAAAGTGGCTTGAAACTATTTTTGAATTTATTTTTATTTGGATGAATATTAATTTAGAAACCACTTCATCTCACGATAAAATCTCCAAAATAATAAAAATACATAAATTTTATAATAAAAGTAAATAAAAAATATTTATTCAAAAGTTTATAATTTATTTGAATATTATTAATTTAAAATTCTCACGAGAATATATATTAAAATTTGAGATATTTAAGGGATGTGGTTATAAGTCAAAAGATGATTTATTATTATTCTTTAAATTTTGAATTTATTAGATTTAATTATCCCTTAATTTTAGCCTTAAGAAAAATACTAAATTTATTCTTAGATATATTTTTCTAAAAATCTGAGAAAAAAAAAGAAGTGATCGTGAGTTTGAAACCATTTTTTCAGCTTCGTGGCCTTGAAGCCGTTTCATGCTTCTAAAATGAATTTAAATTTATGAAATGAAGCAAAAGACTAATTAATTTTATTAAATCATCTTCAAGATCAACCAAACAGGCCCTTAAGCCCTGTTTGGCAATGAGCTAAAAAATATGACTAAAATTAGTCATAACTAGAATTTTAAATTTATTTTAAAAAAATTTAAAAAATTATTTTAAAAAAATTTTAAAAATTATTTTATATCTCATCTCACACAAATTTCAATATTAAACAATCACTTTATTTCACATCCAACACAATTCTCAATAAATCAATCAACTTTATTTCATATCCTACACAATTTTTAATATAACTAATTTACTTTGTTTTACATCATACATAATTTTCAAAAATAACTAAAAATTTCAATCAAATCTTTTTTTTTCTTAGGGTCCTGCATTGAAAAACAAAACAGAAGAAAATTGGAAAAAAAAAACTTTACATACAAAAATAGAGTAATGTTATGCATTTAAAAAATATTCTAAAAAAATTATAGATAAAAGAATTATTTTTCTGGTGAATAATATTTAAACTTTTCTTATTAAAAAATGATACTTATTATCGGCATTTATAGCCTAAAAAATAAGAAATAATCTTTAATAATTATTTTAAATATTAAAAATAGCATAAATAGATTTTAGATTTGAAGGGAACGAAAAAGTCGGTCGCCGGGTGCTCTATCTCTTTCTCCGGCCTCTCTCTCTCTCTCCTGCGAACTGTCTCTGGTACGCATCCCGGAAGAGGAGTGGGAGGAGAAGAAGAAGATCGATGGCAATGGCGTCAGCTCCAGGGAAGCTTTCGTGCCCCCAAATTTCCGGGCTGCGGCGGACGAGCAATGGAATCTCCGTCTCTCGCCCGTTCTTTCGCCGTGCCGGCGGCGGCGCCGCTCGAAGTGCTTCTGGTGGAGTCGTTGCCATGGCCGGAACAGGAAAGGTGAAAGTTAGATGTGTGCGACTAGTCTGTGATGTTTTTGATAGCATTATGTCCAGTCCCGAATGCAACGTTATAAAATTTTCGTCCCAAATTCTCCAAGAAGCCAACATTTTGATTAATTTTGAAGTGAGATACAAATTACTTTTGTAATTTAAGTATGATTTGAACTGCATACTTTGGGTTTCTAAGAGCACAATCTTTTAGCTATGAGGCGTACATGTTAAACTTTCCAAATCAATGAATGATTTTATTGATTAGCTCTCTATATTTGTTATATCTAGACTAGCGTGCCGCGCGTGACAGCCGCAAGTCGAACTCCCCAAATCGAACTGCCTGAGGACAACACAAATACAAGGTGACGGCCTCCATATTGTCTTAAAGAGGTATGACCAGACCGTACTGTCCGCACAGATAGGCCTGTCTGACCCTCAAGGTGGACCTTACGGCCATTCCCCGGTCATACCCGGGAATGGGAGCTATGCCTTTGATGTAACAACTAACTATTGTTCTAGTGACTATAAAACTCCCGTTTGTTGTAAAGGGGATCTTTTTTTTTTGAGGATCTTTTCTTCAAAAAGAACATTTAATGCATAACCACCACTTTGTAACTCAACTCCTCTAGTGGAAACTTTCAAATCGCCAAAACCCAAGTGCCGTGGTTTTCTTGCTCAGGAGGTTTCACGTAAAAAATCTCATCCTTCCGATCCGCTTTGGTTTTTTTTGCGTCAACAATATTAATTGAGACCAAATGAACTAGATTATCCTTTTTTCCCTACAAGAGTGTTTATTTATTTTTTTTGTTCAGGTTTAAGCATGGCTTATTATATAAATTGACATAACAGATTTTTGGTGCTTAGAACATGAATCTTGTGAGGGGAGATATTTCTCAACCTAGTATCATGCAAAGCCTTCTTCTTTGCTAACAAACATTCATCATCTAGATCCCGGAGATCCAATTAGTGTATATTAAGCTTTTTTAGAACTTTGTTAGAAAACCATATTTTATTGATGGATGAAATTAAAATCCTTAATTGTCAATATGTAAAGTTAGAATCAGTACATGGAAAGGGTTATTAGCGTATATTGTTCTTCACTTAAGCATTCATATTTGTGTGATGACTCATAGTGAAAGAGGGTGAGAAGTGATTGCTAGGTGATGTCCTAAGAGAAAAGTACAACTTGGCAAGTTTCTAAGTCAGATGATGAGTGGTGAAATGGGCGTAGGAACGAATCATACCACATTGAAACGAGATGGGAATTCCTGAGCTTTATAAATAAATAATGTGATTTCAAATGGTAGGGGTACTTTTTGGGGCAAAATCATAAGGCCAATGACGGAAAACTCTGTAGTTAAGTATGTTTGAGCTGAAGTAGTAGTGAGATAAATGACCTCCCAGGAAATACTCAAGTCACGTAGTTCTCTATGATCAAAGCCGACAATATCTTTACATTTGGGACAAATGATATTACAATATGGTATAAAAGTCGATCTCCCATAGCATGATGTAGTTTAAAGACAAATCTGGTAGAAGCTGATGGGCTTATGATGACTGTAGCCGACGAGCGCGGGGAGTGATGACTAGGTGATATTCCAAAAGAAATGAATTACTAGAGTAATATGCGATTTCTGGCAGGCTTCTCGGCCGGGTGCTGAGTAATGAGAGGGGCATAGACACGAATCATACCACTTCGAGAAGGGAAGGAAGTTCCTGAGTTGTATAAATAAAACGTAATCTCAAATGGTAGAGTCATCTGTTGGGGTAAAATTGTGAGGCTAATGATGGGAAGCTCTGTAGTAAGCGTGCTTGATTCGGAGTAGTACTAGGATGAGTGACCTTCTAGAAAGTACTCAAGTCATGCAATTCTCTAAAGCCAAAACAGACAATACCTTTATATTTGAGACACAGGATGTTCCAATTTGTCCCTTGTGTCATTGTAGTAAAATGTACCTATGGCCATGTTCATAAATTATCTTTCTTTGTAGTTATATAAATCACCTTTCATCAAAATTGAAATCTTTCATGTGATGAACAACCTAGCCTTTTCTAATGAGCTTTGGCCCACTATATTTTAAGTAAAAGAAAGTATTAATTGAAGCCTTAGCGGTATTAGTGATATAGAAACAGCAAATAAGCCCGTTGTATGCAAGCATCTTTAGTCCAATTTGAAGGCTGAAGAAGCTGTTGGTATTGCATATTAATATACAAAGTCAACAGCTAGTCAACTAGTGAGAAAAGTTCTACAATTTAACATTCTACCTGTCAACCAGTTGTGCATTATGGCTTTAATTTTTGTGTGTCTTGTTCTCACTTGGTCTCAT
This sequence comes from Apostasia ramifera, assembly GCA_019297695.1. NCBI lineage: Eukaryota > Viridiplantae > Streptophyta > Magnoliopsida > Asparagales > Orchidaceae > Apostasia > Apostasia ramifera. The sequence goes on along the minus strand of JAEMOT010002817.1, from coordinate 233,825 downwards.
TTATAGTTGAAGTCCAATCTTGCTTTGTAGTGACTAGTTAGTCACGTTGGAAAATTTTAGTCATTACACTTTTTGCTTTGTTACACTCGCTCTTCTTAAAACCACTCAAAAGCACTTACAGGTATATGATTGAAGCATACCCAAATAGATGGATATGCTTGAGTATGAATAAGTTTGTGTTTGAAATGTCTTAGAGCTGCTTCTCATTTCATTAACATTTCTTCGTAGAATTTTTACATTATCAAATTGAAAGGTCAAGAGGCAAAAAGTTAAGTTGCAAGAGCTTCCATGTCTTCATGCTAGCTTCAATGAGTTATACTACTATTTTTCTTCATTGTATTGATTCTAACACTTCATTCTCTTTTGCTTGCAGTTTTTTGTTGGTGGCAATTGGAAATGTGTGAGTATGGACAATTGTATAGCTTCCTTCTTTATTCCTTTACAAGCTGGGTTATGTTTTCCTATGCAGCAGGCACTTGTCTATTGCTGTTAACTAGTATATATTTTACAGTTAATAATATTGCTGGCCTTAGTCGTATCTTTCAATCTGTATTCTTTTCATTCTTGGTTTCTGGCTCCTAGGCTGTATTCTGTGCATTCTTCGTGGATTTCATGAATAACACTATCCTCTTTGGTTCTTTTCATTAGAATGGGACTAAAGATTCTATTAGCAAACTCGTTGGTGACCTTAATAGTGCTACACTTGAAAATGATGTAGGTAAGATAAAACCATTCTACCATGTTTAATCATTTTATCTATTACTATTCACTTCTGAAAATTTACCTGTTGTGGATGTCCCTGGAATGCTGCACTGTGTTAGTTGTTGTGTAATATGTACTTATATGGTTACAAGCATTAATGATTATACACTGCATAGTATCTGGAAAATGCAGATGTGGTTGTAGCACCACCATTCATCTACATTGACCAGGTAAAGAACTCATTGATTGATCGAATAGAGGTATCTGCTCAAAACTCTTGGATAGGAAAAGGTGGAGCCTTCACTGGAGAAATAAGGTAAACAAGAATAGTTTTTACTTTGTACCTACATTGATGTTACTCTTTTCGATTATAAGACTCATGGAAGTTTTTCAAGTGGTTTTATGAAAAGAAAATGGTCTATGATGCACATAGTACAGCATGAAATGAATTAATAAGCGTGGCATGTGTTTGCATATTCTTGAATCATAACAACCACAATATAAGTGATTAATTATTTTTTTATTATATTTCATATATTTAGTTGTGAATATTTATATTTATGTATGTGTATATGCATGTATAAAGAGCTCCTAAGGTAGATCTCAAGAGAAATCAGGGTATGTTAGATAAATGAAGTCAAAATATGTATTGGACATAAGAAGGAACAAGAAACATGCAAGCATCCGTATGAGCTGAAAATCCACAAACTTCCTTGCCATGTGAAAATCTTAACAATTTCAGAAGAAAATTATCAAGCTAGACAGAGCATGGTAGATAAATACCGATAGTTAACTAAGAGATAGAGTGACATCACCAAACATCGAAGAAATGAAGCTCTTTCAATGACCCTGTGGCTTGAATTACCTGAGTGCTGGGTGTGCTTCTTTTTTTTGGAAATCTGAAACTCAATACAACATATATAGAGGTTTAATGGTTTATTGTCTGCATAGGCAAGCATTTGGATGTCATTCAAAGGCCCTTATTGACTTACAGATAAGAGTTGTTGCACTTTTGTGTTCATTTATGAACATGCACATTTAGTCTTGCAATATACATGCATTTTCTCTTGTGCCACCTTCTGAATCCATATTAAAGAAATAGATTTCCAACACCAAAGACTGCAAAAATTCAATCAATGTGATTTGGATCGTATGTTTTATATTTGATGTAGACTTGTCTGGTATTGCGCATAATAAATTGGCAAGCAATAGCCTCTGGGCCTTGATAATGTTGCGTTGCGTTTGAGTGGTTGAGTTGTAAAGTAAGCTTATTGATGAATTCATTTAATTATGTATCGAAATTTTTTGCCATGAAATCTTCATTGAAAACTTTGTAGTACCGATGGTCATTGAAAACCTGTTTATATTATTTATCCTGTGTATGACTTGATTTATTTCATTCTTTGTTTCGCTATTAATGTTTTTGTAATCTGCGGACAGATACTTTCCAGTTAAGAGCCTCATTTTTTTCTTGTAAAGTTAATCATTTATTTCCTATAGCATATAAAATTTTTTCTTTTTGTGATCTGCAATATCTAGTGCTGAGCAATTGATAGATATTGGATGCAAATGGGTCATTCTTGGCCATTCCGAGCGGAGACATATAATAGGGGAAGATGATCAGGTAAAAGATCAGGCACTGCCTCTGGTTTTGATTAAATAAATAGTAGGTCATCCTGTTCTAAATGAAGTTTTAATTGTTCATCAACTTTGTTGCCTTCAGTTTATCGGAAAGAAAGCTGCATATGCCTTGAGCCAGGATCTCAAGGTTGTTGCATGTATTGGTGAAAAATTAGATGAAAGAGAAGCAGGGAAAACTTTTGATGTTTGTTTTCAGCAGCTAAAGGGTTTTGCAGGTGAATGCAAGGAAATATTTTGAAAATAGAGGGATTAAATATATACCACTGTAAGCTTTGCCTATTTACATATTGATCATTCAAATCACAAATTCACATTGCTTTCATTCAAAATGCTTAGATATTCGTTTTCAAAAAAAAAAAACTTAGATATTATTATTTCGATATGATTATTAAGTGTGGTTGGCATATTCTTTAGAAGAGAAATATTTTGCCATTCAAATGGTGTATTATGCTTAAATATTCGAACTTCATGTGTTGGCTACATAATCTCTTCTGTCCCAGTGCTAGTTAGATTTAACCCAAGTACCGTATCACAATTGTCATTATGAAGAAACAATAAAAATGCAATATTTTTGTGTTTTGAGTGTGTATAAGATAAATCAGTGACTTGGGATGGTTATTTTGCAAATCACGAGCTTACAGTGGCATGTATGCAATCCCCGTAATTATATTTTTCAATTATCATATCAGTACAAGTGATTCTTTCGTCAACTTATATTCAAACCTTTACTAGTTCAGATCATGTGCCAAGCTGGAAAAGTATTGTCATTGCCTATGAGCCTGTATGGGCTATTGGCACAGGAAAAGTTGCCACTCCAGAGCAGGCTCAGGAGGTGCATGCAGCAGTCCGAGATTGGCTGAAGAATAATATTTCAGCTGAAGTTGCTTCTGAGACGCGAATAATATATGGAGGTAGCTCGCGCTCCTTATCTGATATCTATTAAGTAATATGAATATCTTGAAGGACTCAAATCGAGTACGTGTAGGTGGAACTAGTCCCAAATTCATCATGGTCGTTCAAGTGAATATTGGGCATTCAAGTGAACTTTCGCATATGTCCTATGGTACTAAGTATGCTAGTAGAAGTCTAACTAGGGTGGAAATATATGACTTGACCTGATTATCCCTCATATATTTTGGGTTTTTAGGTGACCTAATTATTATTTAGAATGGGATCTATGTTATACTTTTTTACCATTTATTAAACAGTGGAACAAGTTTCATGTCAACCAGTCAATTTGGAAAGAACTTATTGTCAGCCTCTTTCAGATATGAATCTATCTGATTCAGAAGGGAATAACTTGCATCAGTATCTCCGTTTCAATTCAAACATGGGTTTGATTCACATTCTATGTTCTGAGAAATATTTACCATCCGGAAAGAGGAAAAAACGGAGTCTTTGTCTAAAGAAATGCGTTGAGAAGTTTGGGTTGTGAATGGACCAAGTTTGGGTTGAGTTCATTGAGTCTGACCTGATTTTATGTTTGATTCGAATCTGACCCACTAATTCGTCTTGCGACACCTATATCGCATTAGAAACTAAACCTTGCCCTGCACACTCTACATGCTCGTTTTTGTTCCTTTAAATTATAGATTTATGGGACGTATTACGGCAGGAAGCCTTGCTAGATGGGTTTCACACTGCTGTTAAAGGATTAAGGAAAACTAATCCAGAATAATAAACTAGTCTTTATTTTTGGTCATATGAATGTGCTATTATACGTGTGCTGTGGCTGAATTACTATGTTATTTATGCTTTGGTTGCAGTTATTGTATTTATTTGATGATGATATTCAGAACAAATGATTTTATATTATGTTCCAGGTTCTGTGAATGGCACTAATTGTGCAGAACTTGCAAAAAAGGAGGATATTGATGGATTTCTTGTTGGCGGTGCCTCCTTGAAGGTACATTCATGAAATCACATTGTAGTGTCACTTGAATACAAAGCCATACTTTACATCTGGAAGCTTATCTAAGTTTAACATGGTATTGAAGCTATAGTTCTTGACTCCGAGCATCAATTTCAAAATCTAGCTGATTAAACAAAAACAATTAGACTATTCTGTATTACTTCGTGTTCAGTTCGTGCTTTTAATGAAAAATGAGCTTGCTTGTGAAGAAGCTACTGTCCGTTAACATATAAGCTTATATTTTTAGGATGATTGATCTCTGTAGTTTTAAGAACTTCAACCTATAGATAAATTTTGATTGCTTTTAATTTTATTGCTCATATACAATAACACGGACTTCTGATCTGATCTCTAAGACCTTTTGGATTGGTTATTGAAAAGTGATATTGAAGCTACATTTCTGCTCTCCTTCGATTAATGTAGGTTTAGTTTATATCCAAGCCAAGTTAGTGGAGAATTCTTTGGAGACATAAAGAGTGGTAGTAACATATAGAAGGTTACTGTCAGTCCTGATCTCCTGTTTTTAAGCATCTGATTTAAAAATAGCCTATTCTGCAGTAGTTTGCATTTGATTCACATCTTCAAATAGAGCTATGAGAGCTTATTTATGTTTGGTTTATCAAGTTTAACAAATAAGTCTGAACATTATGTTAAAAGCTTGAGTAGTGAATGAACGGTCTAAAAATCTAGTAATCAAATCGTTAATATTAGCAGACTATTCTTATGAAACTCTTGAACATGCTCGATCGAAATCTCGATATGAGGCTCATTTAAAGCTCAATTAGTGGCTCATTTAAAGCTCGTTTAGAGATTTTATTATATCTTCTCAATCTTAAGAAAAAAGAGTTTTATGAATCATGAATTAGTATAATAATGAGCCAAATCATGAACATATTAATGTAAAGTTTGTTTATAGTTTCTGTTTTCATGAATTGAAATGTATATAAGCTCGTTGACAAATAAATTAGAAAAATCGTTCACAAAACAAGCTCAAATATGCCATTTTGTTTGTGAACCAAACTTGAACGAGTTCAAAATGAGCTCATGATCTATATTAATAAACAAACAAGAACTTGAACAGAGCTTTAGTCAATTCACTACGTTTTTCTAACTTGCTTGATATGCAATAAGTCGACTTCAAATTTGATCCCTAGAACTCTCACGACAATTTGATCTCTCTTCATTGGTTCCAGGGCCCAGAGTTTGCGGTCATCGTCAACTCAGTGACTCAGAAGAAAGTCACTGCTTAACAGTAATATCGATTTCTATTTGCAATGTTTGAAATAAATTCATTCAAAATTCTGACAAACTTTTTTGCACTGTGTACTGATCATTAATACAATTTTGTATTATTGTTTGTTCTGTATCTCTGTATCTCTATCTCTCTATCTCTGGCTGCTTATATGTTCTCTGAAATTTGGCCTTAAGAAAGAAATAAAAGTATACTAGATATAAAATATCTCCAGATTCTCTTTAAGAACTGAGCAAAAATATATATAAAAAATTTATTATAAAGTCAACCTAGTAAGATAGAATCTTGTGAATAATGCATAATAAGATAAAATTTATAAAACTATATTAGTAATTTAATATATATTTTTTAAATTATATAATTTTATAATATTTCAGTATGATATATGTAATATTTTTTAATAATAAATAGTTAATTTTTTTATATTTAAAATGTACTCCTTGTTTGGCACGAGAACAAAAATCAGGACAGAAATAGTATTAATTTAAAAATAACAACAATAATAATAAATAAAATTTTTTAATCATTCTACACAAATTTTAATATACAAAAATATTATTTTACTTCATACATTCAATAATTTTTAATAAAAATATCAACTTTATTTTACATCCTAAATAAAAATATTTGAATAAAGTATTTTAATCTAGGATGTGAAATAAAATTAATATTTTTATTAAAAATTATTGAATATGTGAAGTAAAATAATTTTTTTTTATATTAAAATTTATGTAGAATAATTTAAAAAATTTATTATTATTATTATTATTATTATTATTATTATTATTTAAATTAGTACTATTTTGATCTTGATTTTGATCCTCGTGTCAAAGAGGGTATGATCTTATGAATCCCAATTAAAATGTTGAGCTTTTAAATTATTTGGTAAAATATAAAGCATTAGTTAGGTCATTATCGTTGTTCCTCGTATTTTAATTACTTCTATTTTAATATTTTTCATCTAAAACATTATTAAATCAATTAAAAAAATAAAAATATCACATTGACTCTGAGATTAAAAATAAATATCAAATATGTTCATAACTTTTAAAAATTAACATATTTTTCTTGAATACAAAGCAATCATTTTTCTAATAATAAATTAATAATTTAACAAATGGCTTAATTGGGAGACTATCCCTAAAATATTATTTAAATTTTTATTACTTGAAAAAAATAACCAAGTTCAAACCAGTCAGTTAGGATCACAGGTCACGATTAGGGTTGATAACGAGTTGAATTTGACGTCAGTTTATCTCAACTCAAATTTGAAAATTTCAAATTCTACTCGAGATTGTTTTGAGTTAATTAAAATTTATTTAATTTTGAGTTGAGTTTCATATTGCATCAAGTTTAATTTTAATCTTATTATTTAGAGATAATTACATGCATTTCACTAAAATCTAGTTATTTTTCATATTTGATATTCAAATTTTTAATATTATATATCAATCATTAAATCACATAAAAATTATATTTCATGTATAATTCATGATACAAAATTATAATATATATATATATATATAATAACAATTATAATTTTATAACATTAATTATTTGTGATATGTAATTTTAATAACTAATATGTTATAAAAATTTAAATATTAAATATATAAAATAATTAAAATTTAATAATATATGTGTAATTGTTAAAAAATAGTCTTAATATTCATATCATTTATATTATATATAATTTTTAAAATTAAATTTGTAGGTGTTAGATATATTAAATTAATCTACTCAATAAATATATTATATAACTATATTTAAGAATATAAAATATCTTAATATATGTTTAGAGAAGTCTGCATATATTTAGGGTATGAATATTGAGTTAATTTTAAATTATAAAAAATTCGGGCAGAATTTAAGATAAATAAAATAAGATTTTTACATACAAGACATGAAATTTACACAAAATTATGTATTTCACCATCAA
>JAEMOT010002817.1:211482-226224 GCA_019297695.1 Apostasia ramifera | reverse complement strand
ATAAGATAAATAAATTAAAATACATAAATTCATAAATATTTAAATTATTATTTATATAAATTAATTTATTTATAGTATTTAATTAATATATTAATAATATAATTAAGATCAAGGCCAATTTAAAAATGTGAAGTTCACCATCAAAGAATATGATGTGGAATATGTGAAATGCGTAAAATTTAAATAAATATGATATGATAGTAGTAATATTTATGAATTAATGGTGAAATACATAATTTCATGTAAATTTTATGTCTTGTATATAAAAATTCCAATAAAATATTAGTGTGTTTTAAGCGAATTTCAATTATGTTGCTTGCCCTAGCTGTCCTGTTTTTTTAATGAAACACGCTAACTGTTCTCACTGTTGGCATTTACGCTTGGAGAAATAAAATTACTTTTAACATTAAAATTTAATTAAAATGTAAAATAAAATTTGACATTTTACACTAGATATGTTGGATGTGAGAATTATGAGCCGAGTTAGAAATGGCTCAATTTCAGCTGGTTGATTTATAAATTAATTCGAGCTCGTGGCCCAAAATTTTCGAGCTCAAGTGGATTTAACTTAACTAGTATTCAATTTTAATATGGCTCAAACTTTTAATCGAGTCAGCTCAAATCTCCAATAAATTAAAAATTATTTTTAAAAGAATCAAGACATTAGATTTTACATATAAGTTAATCATACACACATGTTTTAAAAAAATTTGATTTAAGTTTGATTTGAATTGATCCGATCTAATTATGAGTCAAACTCATCTCGATGAAATTACAAACAGTAAAAATGACTTATGACTCAGTTCAATAAATTTGACTCAAGCTTAATTCGAGTTAAATATAGATTTGAACATGAAAAGATTACCCCTCCCATGAGGACATGATCCATGGTCAAAAGGAAAGGTCTCTATGAAATACTGAACAAACATTAGGGACCTATACACAATTTGCCAAAAATGGTAAAGTTTTGTACACGCTTTCTTTCTTGGACCAAATCAGCCAGCAGGTAATCTTGAAGACGACATCTCGGCCCCAAAAGGAAGCCAAATCCTTCTCGATGAACCCTAAATCGACGAAAGAAAACCCATCAAGCTCTTCCGATCGGCGGCCATGGCGACCCTCTTTCCGTCTTCCGAGAAAATCCGCAACCCCAAGCGTGAGGAGAACTTTCTTTCTCTTCCTCCTGCCCCCTTTTTCTTCCCGCGTGCTTTCACTAACCACAGAAAGGAAGAGCTTCATATATAGCGTTCGACCCAGAGAGAGAAAGATGAGATAGAGAGAAGATGGCTGGATCCGGCGGACAGGGAAGCTTGGTTCGTTCGCGGGAGGAGGAGGAGGAGGAAGAGGAGGAGGTGGAGATCAGAGGGAAGAAGACGAGGTGCGAGGGTTACCCGACGGGGGTGGAGATGAAGATCGACCGGCCGGTGAGGGATCTGGATCCGGAGTGGCTGAAGAAGGAGATCCGGCGGTGGGCCCGCGCCGTCGTACGGTACGCCAGGCAGCTCAGCCGGACGCTCTCGTCGTCGTCCTCCTCCTTCCGCTGGCGAACTTCTTCTTTCGCCCGAGACGACGCCGATACCGCCGCCGCCGCCGCCGCCGCTGCTGGTTCTCGGCGTTAGCTTCTTTCTTCGTTTTGAAAGGATTCTTTGATTCTTTCAGTTGATTAGTCTGCTGCTTGATGTTCTTTTACATAATTTTTGTTGGCAAATCTATATCGTGGTTGATTAAAATCGTTTATTCAATTTTAAAAATAAAAATAATATTAACTTAAATAATTAGTATTATAAATTAATTTTATTTCATAATATATATTATTTTTAATATATATATGTATATTAAGTTTATTTTATATTTTATATAAATTTTAATATAATTAATTTTATTTTTTATCATATATATATATATCTCAAAATAGATTCGTAGAGAGGTGTTTGATTTTATATTATTTTGATGTTATATATTATATTATTTTTTAAAAATAATTATTTAATTTAATAATATATTAAAAATTAAAATAATTTATTTATTATAAAAAATAATAATACTAAATTAAATTTTATTATATTTTACATGTTTTTGAACATAAAATATATTTTATATTTTTTTTAATAAATTAATTAATTTTATTTATATTATATATAAATTGTAATATAATTACATAATTTTATTTGTCATTATACATGTCATTTAAAATAAATTAATAATTTTATAATAAAATTAAATTAGCTTTTTTTAATTAGACTTTTAAATTTTGTTTGGTTAAAATATATTTTTAAAATATTTTAAATTTTTTTGAAATATAACATTTTTTAATATTATTATATAAAATAAAAAATATTTTATTATTTAAAATTTTATTAAATATGATATAAAATTAATTTTTAATATTAAAAATTATACAAGATCTAAAATAAAATAAAATTTTAATATTTAATTGTATTTATGCAAGATAAAATATTAATAAAATTGTTTTTAAAAAAATTTAAAATTTTTGATGGTGCAATTAAGTAAGGCGTTAACACTCCAAAATATCAATATTTATTGCATTAATATCAAGGTTTTTTCAATTAAAAAAATATCACTGTTTTACGAATCAGTTAAATTTTAGTTTCAATTGTCATTATATTGAAGGTTTTAATTTAGTATGCGGTGACTTTTAATTGTTAACTTAAAAGTTGAAGTTTTATTTTAAAAATATGAGAATATTGATTGAAATAAAATCAATTAATTGATTTTGAGTGCTTGCCTATTAAGACAATGCCTACTTTCCAAATGACTCAAAAAATTTGTAAATTTATTTTAATCATTACTTCAAATTTATCATAAATTTAACCTAAAAAATAAATTTTATTATATATTTAATATAAATTTTAATATTAAAATTAATTTTATTAAATATTTTTAATATCAAAATACTTTCTTCACATTAAATTTATATAAATTAATAAGTTTTAGATTATTGAAAATATATTCCAAATTAAACAAGCGCATAAAGCACAGGACAACTTTTAACTGCTGCACATCACAATTATTTTTATAAAAAAAAATTGGCAAAATAATTGTAAAATTGTACAATATAATACAATTATGATATAGTTAAAATAATAGTTAACTTATAGTTAAAATTAACACTAGGAAAATAACTTTATTTTATATTACAGTATTATTCTGAAAAATTACTGTATTTAAAACTATGTCAAATATTGCTGAAAGCACCTCATTGTGATCTGAAATCCTTTGAGCATGGAAAAGTAATTTGGTCTCGAAGCGCACCTCATCACTTTTGAGATTCCCAATTCGCGTGCGCCGCATGTACGCAAACCTCACACGTAACGTTACGCACGCAATGATGAGAAAATACTATTCACATTGTCTTTTCATCATTTTTCATCATTTTTTATATTTTTACAAAAAAATTTTAGAATATATTTTGCTTAATGTATATTTATGTACAAATTTTACTAAAGTAAATACAAAATAAAATAAAGTAAATACAAAATTAAAAATATATTATATTTATAACAGTGTCTTCTTGCCTAACAACTATTAGGCACATGGCACTACACATGGGGCTGCTTGCACACATGGCACGCACACCCATCATGCTGCCTATGCCTTAAGGCTGTGTTTGGCGCGATGATCAAAATCAAAACCAAAATAATACTAATTTAAAAAATAATAATAATAATAAATAAATTTTTTAATCATTCTACACAAATTTTAATATATAAAAACATCATTTTACTTCACATACTCAACAATTTTCAATAAAAATATTAACTTTATTTGACATCCTATATCAAAATACTCGATTCGAATATTTTAGTTTAAGATATAAAATAAAGTTGATACTTTTATTAAAAATTATTGAGTATGCGAAGTAAAATAATATTTTTTGTATATTAAAATTTATTTAGAATGATTAAAAAATTTATTATTATTATTATTATTTAAATTAGTACTGTTTTGATCCTCACGAATGTTAGCATGTCTGTCACTATTAATCTATTAATATATTGCAGCATGATGCATCATATGTATGACACATGCAGTAAAAAGATGAGATTGATAATTAAACTCATTTCAACTTGAAAATTATCCTGACATCTAATAATTATTTGAACCATTATACATCAAATTCCTCGCAAAGGCTAATAATGAGAGATTAAATTAACTCCAGAAATATCTACATCACAAAAGCATACTTTATCTTAAGATCACCAAAGAAACATTACCCATATCAGAAAAAGCCAGCTTAGTCAACACTCTTATAGGCTTCATGATAAAGAGGGCTGCATATTCTTCAGACAACACCAGGAGGAAGACGAAGCACCAGTTGCCCACCAAAGACGCTGTTTTTCAGAAAGATTTTGAAGGCCAAATTTAGTTGAACATTAATGAGGATAAGACAGGAGAAGGGCAAGTTTTGAAAATATTTGAACCTAAGATTTGATAGGGTTTATACACTGTTTGTATATATTTAGTATCTTTTTGATATTCTGCCTAATTTTGTAGCAAGTTTATTAATTCATGAACTCTATTCTTTTAGAAAACTTCTTTCCATTTCAAAAATCAATTTACAAAACTTCTATAAAAAAAAAAAATTACAAAACTAATCCACTGTTTTATTATTCAACAAAAACATTCCATTACAAAGATTTGTCTTCCTCTTTCCAATTTCTTTGTATTTGTTTTTATATTTCCTTCTCGTTCTTTAGATTGTTTATAAAACGACAAAAAAATGCATTAGTTTTTGAATTGAATGTAAAATCTCCCGTGAAAATTTACTCTTTCCTCTTTTCATCTTCTCTGTGTAGAGGGAGAAATATTATGGGGACCAAGTTGGGCTTAATATAGGAGTTAATGGATGCTTATTAACCCAAAAATCTAAACCAATAGGTAAGAGTGCACCACTTGTATATTAATATTAAAACTTATGTTTTTTTTTTAAAAGCAATATCACAACTTCTTGTTGAACTACTAATGCGCATTCTTAATAATCCCCCCTCACATGTGAATTTATCCATATTAGTCTTTTTCCATCCAGTGGGCTATTTTTATTCATCAAGTGCATGTACATCAAAAGCCTATTTAACCGCTTGGAGTGAGAGTCGCCAACTCTTGGATCACTCAACCATGGTAGGACAAGTAAGACACTTTGGAGCACAACCTGCACGAATTACTTGATCCAAGCCATCAATTTTGATACCGCATATTAGGGGAGAAATACCAAGGAGCCCAAGTTAGACCTAAAAGCCTAAGCATTATGTTCTCCTTCCCTTTCCCTTCTAGTTCCATATCAAAAATATGCTATAATGGAGAAGTTTCATGGCAAGGAAGTCTAACCTCTTCACATAGTAGTAACAAAAATCCGCGAGGATGAATGTTTGAACTATTTCAGAAAGGAGAACCATGGATGGCCACAAGCCATATCCAAGGGCGGTCAGCAAGCGTCCCCGGGTATCAAGAACCTGGGAAAAAAAGCAAAAACAGAGTAAACATTCAAAAATAGCTTGAATTGATTTGATTTGAATGTTTCATGATATACAAATGATCTCAATTAGCTAATCATGCTTTTATTCATTTTTTAAATATTTGGAAGATAAATATCTATAAATACACAAACATCTATTCATTTATACAATTTTGCACGTTTCAGTTGGTGATATAAAAATAGCTAGTACTAGGAATAGCAATCACCATAACATTCGTGCAATCTTGAAATTTAAGAAAATTACATTCAAATAAAGCCATTAGTCCTATACGCTGGTTCTCTTATCTACAGCTTAACATAAAAATTCTATAACGAATCATTTTATGAAGTTGGTAATATTTAGGGGACAGCATTCCAATAGGCTTAAGGAACAAACACAAATACAAAAAGTTGCTACCCCAACTAGTTTGAAATTAAAGGTTTTTCTGGTTTTTGTTGTTGTTTACCCATAAAATAGTAAAACATATGGGCTATAAAATTTAGAACAAAGATACCAGTGACAACAGTCGTGTTGTTAATGATTAAGTTAACCTACATGGATAATGCTAGATTAAAGTTGCTAATGGTTAGTTTGGCTCAATGGGATCCGGAGGTCACCGGACTATATTTTGAAATCTATTTTCTCTAATGTGCTGTGATAAGGCTGTGCATACCAAATTACCAACCTTCCCTAGATCCTGTCAAAGCATCATGCACTGGGCTCACCTTTCCTTTTTCTTTGGTTAGTTAACGGCATCAATGTGCTAGCACTAGCAGCCAGTAGGTAACATTCTGTCCAAAATAGGAAAACTGGCTTTTTTTAAGCAATGAAATCTCACTGCAATCAATGGATGATAAGGAAATTTAGAATTTGGGTAAATAGATCAATACCAAAGAATGCCTAAGAGTATAAAGTTATTCCTGGACTATCTACAGGCTTTAGCTTTTAGGTCAGTTAGTAACCAGAGATTTAACATACCATTAGAGTGAAAAGTCTTAAGATTGGACCTTGATGACCTTTAATTATCTAGCATAGTGATTGAAAAATAATACAAATGCTAAATTGCTTCCACGCTGTAAAATAAATTAGTGAGAATCTACAAGCTTAAGCTTTTAGCCAGTTGGTGACTAGAAATTTAACACCTTAAAAGGCATCCATATTAGTATGTATGAACTAGATCCTCAACACAAATGCAGATATTTCACAAGTAAGCATGGAAAAATTATTTGTCATGACAGTTGCCACAAAATTAGATATGCAATTCACTATAGTTTCTTCATTTGCTCTTGCAATGTAACTTTATAAATGATCAAATCTGTGGCCAATCTATAATGTTTTACATAAGGGCAAAAAGACATGCATGTGAATTTACTTAACATCACACTTCATATGTAAGTACAATGGATAATCACGGAGCATTGAAGCTTAAAACAGTAAGCAGCAACATGCACAGTAGCTTCCATGCGGCTACATATTAATGGGTGCATTACTTATACATGGAATCACAGAAAATATTAAAATATAAAGCTAGACAGTAGCAACCCCAATACCATAAATAAAGAAGTTCTGAATCACAAGATGGCAAGGGGTAGACTTGTCAAACCTGAAGAACCCAATGGGCACAGCTCAAGAACCGAGCAACTCCTAATGCAAATACGTAATGTGCAGTAAATGGCTCAACGATCTGTGGATAAAAAAAAAAACAGAATAGAAAAGAAAGCTGTCATAATTTTAAAGATGGGGTAGTTGCACAAAAAACACAAAAAAAGAATGTTATATATCAAACATTCGAATCTTGTAGTTACAGTATACAACAAATTTTAAACACAAGAAAATGACAGGTATTTTGTTATACACTGTACTTGTAAAGTTAAATATCAGATTTACAGACAATTTGAGTACAAAGTCATAACCATAAAAGCAAATTACTTAAGAGCAATACACTAGCTAAATGACAAAGAATCCATAGTAAGATGACAGAATAACAGAAAAAATCAATATGCTTATTTCAAGTACTCCTGTAGTATATAAAATTTCTTACATTACGTATAAAAATGGTAAAATTTGAAGATTGATCCTTTTATTTGTGTTATGTAATTACCCATTGAAATTTACCTTTGTATTTTGCATCAAACGCAATTGTGGCAACACTGATACAGCTTCCAAGTAAACACAGAACGCCCAAGAAATCCTGTTCACAATATTGTGTGATGTTGTTGGATGAACTGCCAAGGCTAGAACTGCACAAGGGACCACCTGCACATATTTTTTACAATGCAGAAACAATTATTAGCTCAAAGAAATAACAAGCCAACAAAATAACATTTTCTAACTTGAAAGTTCTGCAGAAAAAATAACGATAAAACAACCATCCAACTCCTTTCATCCTCAACTAGAAAAGGGGGTCCAACATAAGCTTTTTATCCATGAACCTATTCTAGGACCACTATGGTTAAGAGTGTTTTTTGAAAGATGACTACGGATAATTTCAAAAGATGACTATAGTTAGAGTTGATTATATTATTGGCAAAGAAATCCAGCCGTCACTAGAGAAAGAATCCTTTTTAGTTCAAAATTCAGTCAAAAAATTATAAAAAAATCCATTTAATAAGATAGCTAAAAAGCAGCTCGTTTATAGCAGTCATGCATGCATATAAGCATTTCCCCTTATTGATTGTGGGACATATGGCAATCATCCAGGCTATTGCAAGCAAACATGCCAACTGCTAGCAAAAGGAAACAACCAACGACCACACCAAAATCTAGGCCTCAACAAAGCTCCCTCCAGTGAACCCTCTTTCTCTCTCTCTTTGTTCCACTAGTAACTTTAGATTTAGCCTTGTACTCGACTCTGACCGACCTCTTCTACCTAGTGGATGTTAAAATCTTGGCTTAAACAGTGGATGCAAGAGGTTATCTTGAACTTTGGTGTATTTTGGCTACTCTTCTTACTGTTTTTGCACTTTCCCTTATTTGCAGGAGCCTACATTGCGAAATAAATCTCCTTGAAGAAAGATCTGTCATCAGCTTCTTTCAAACTCTACCCATCTGTCAACATCTCTAGTATATATCTAGAGATTGGAGGAAGACCTACATACGTAAGTCCAGGTTAAGAATAGCCACCATTCACCTCCTGAAGAGAATAAGAAAAGAAGGAAGATAGTCACAGCTCCGCACCATCTAGCACCAAGTTTCAAAAGATTTACTATGGTTGCCAAGGGAAAAAAAGGAAGGATCGAGTATATAGAACTTTCGATTCCAAAAACGAGCACTTGCTACATGAAGTCTATGCGATGTTTTATAGGTAGAGTTTGATGGACCCACCCAAGACAAAACCTGATCTACCTAAGGGCATGGTGAATCTGAAAAAATATGGTACCTATAACCATAAGCTTCGACATTGCCGGACCCTCTAATCTCGTATTGAGAGATCAGGGCCATCTCAAGGAAATCTTACCTCTGTGAGAGGCAATGACTACCGGATGTCTTAGAACGACAACCCCCAAGGGGTGGGGATGTTCGATTGAGACTACGGGGAGGCAGCCAAGCAAATTAATGCCTCCACTTTTGAAGTCAGAGAGCCCTCCTATCGCATTGCGAAGACTATCAATACCATCTTTGTTAGCAATCCCAAAGTTGGCCAAAGAAAGCAGGCCATAGTGGGGAGCGTAACCCATCAATACACATCAACCATCCTTGTCACCTTCTCTATTAAAGATCCACCTACCCGAGATAATAGTGTCGACAACCCCATCGTGGTCAACAGGTCAAGTTAAAAAAAGTTTCGAAAAACCACATCATGGTCACAAATGGGATATTAAGTATTTAAAAATACTAAACAATGTTGAACAATGGTGCCTTTATGACATAAGAGTTCACTGCAGTAGAAAGAAAATAATTAAATTGAGAGGAAATGGATGCTCACCACATAGTAAATGGCAAAGTTGTCTTTATCCTGCATGTAACTAGATTTCAATTTGAAACGGATCATGTAGATAACCCACAATGTTGTCACGAGAGTAGCAGAATCTAATAGTGTGTGTATATCATACTCCATAACAAAACTGCAGTATAGTCTAACAGCTAAAAACAGAGCTGTTAAGTCCTGAGACTTCAGCGAAAGTCCTGCATCAACATACAAATAAAGAAAATGACACAACAAATAACAAGTAAAAAACAAGCTTATGCATTGGAAAGATATCTAAATAAGTAAAAATATGTGATTGAAACCAAATTCTAATCAAAACCTTGTAATCCAATTCCAAACCTTGATCCTGACCCACCTCACAACCTGTGGCAAGATATCGTAACTCATTTAACTGAGTTTAGTTCAAATTTAGTCTCATTACCAACCAAACAATCTTTGACATTAAAAAGCTTTAATCTCACCGACAACCAAACAACAATTTTACTTATGACTCATAACTAAGCTAAAAATTTAAGCTCAAATATAAGCACACTTCTTTAAATCATGAACCGACTGCACCCTAAATTAGTCTTCACCTTAATTATTAAGGTTGATCACAAACAGTTAATAGGTCCAGAATACAAAAACAGAACCAGAACCTGAAACCGGAGTATATTAATATTAAAGATTTAAAGAAAGTAGTTAACCAAACTTATGGTTCGATTTACTAAAATGCTTGATCTTAAACCAATAATCTAATATTTTAAGACAAACGAGCATAGTGATAACTGACAAATATTAAAACCATACATTTAGGACAAGTTTGAAACATGTTTGAGTTTAAACTTACTCAAAGTTAAATTGAAATGAGTTTTTTCGTTTAAGGGTTTGTGTAGGATGTACAATGAAGTTAATTTCATCTTCGAATGCATGAAGTATGTGATATAAAGTAAAATTTTATTTTAGGAATTATGTAGTGTGTGAAAAGTTAATTTTTCATATTGGGGTTTGTGTATGACATGCTTGAGTTTAAAATTGTTTCAGTTTAAACTTTGTCCAAACAAGACCTTAAAAAACGTTCTTGAAAACCAAGTATAAGCTAACACCGAATTAAGGCATGGGGCTACTGCAGTTATAAAAACCATGTACTGTCAACATATCTTCTAGGATTGCACATAACCAAGCAGAACTGCAACCATAGATGCCAGACATTAAAGCCAGGATTGTAAGAATGCCAGCAAAAAGCTAAGTTCCAACCAAAGTAAGAACTCCAGTACTACAACTAAGTAGAAAAAATAGCCAATCAGAGATAGCCTTTTCATCTGAGCATCAGTATCTGTTGGGTCTAGCTTAAGCTGAATCCATTTAGCGGATAATGTGGTAGTACCATTTATTTTTTTAAAAAAATAACCCAACAAGTTTTTGACAAAAACTTGAATACATACACAAAACTTCATGTGCTTCATGGTACTTAATAACATTTAAAAACCTTCACATGTAAAATGGACAGTAAAGTGCATCACAATTAATAGCCACCAATAAGCCAATCAAAGTATAAAGATGGACACTCTGTTCTGGGTTAGGTGGTATTTCATCTAACCAAACTTGAACAGACCAGTAAAAAGTACCGGGATGAGTTAAGTCACACCGGTTCAAAATTTTGAGATTGAACTTCCGTATGAAAGGCTAATAGCATTATGTATCCTAGACATGTCCATCAAACACACTAGGTGACAAGGTTTAGAACCATTACACCGTTGTTGCTAAACTCCTTTAAACGTTTGCAATCCTTAGGCATCCAATCTTGCCATTTTACCACTGTCTTCAATAGTGATAACCTCAAGGTTAATACCATTGAGGTACCATGACAATAGCACCTCCAATGTAGGAAATTGTTAAATCGCGATTATTCATAAGCAAGATTGAATTCCAAAACAACAAAAACAAATTGGTACAATGCATCTGAAGTCTGAGATACAATATAGCATGTTCCATTGACCTAAAGATCTTAAAATTCATTGTTTGGAAAATGCAAACTGTAGCGTGAATCTACAACACCATATTATGAAAGGTTGTACGACCTCATTTCATCTTTAACATGCTCAAATTTGCGCCAAATAATGTAGTACAAGGGAACCATTAAAGAAGAGGCATTAAAAGGAAGTGATTCTTGGTTTCATAAATGGTAGAATACAAGGTCTTGTTAACTAAAGCTGAGAAGTATTGTTTTCCTCATTGTCGAGGCCAGAGCCGGTTGAAATTTGGTTAATTGATTTGATTTTCATACCCAATGTCTGGTTCTTCAGCATGCAAAATTGTGAAGAAAACATACATGGATGTGAAGACTTTGAATCTAGGTACATTCAAGTCACTTCAACAATGAGTATATATAACTCCATTAGGAGCCATACAAAACTTTTCATTTAGAGCATATTGATCTCATCTCATGATGGTTCTTTATGTTTATCATAATCATCATCTCAAATTCTACAGGATCAGTCACCTAGATGGAGTTCGAGAAAAAGCATACATTGACTGTTTAATGGGGAATTCGGGTTTTGCAAACAGTATCAAAAGGTCAATTAACAGATAGAACCAACAAAGAAAACTTCTCCAGTGTATCAAAATAGGTAGGCCACCGAACACAGATGTGGAGGATTAGAAGCTTCTGAAAACCAACCAGCACAAGTCTTCTCCTTGGTGAGCTTGTAGATGAGCACGGAGATGCCGACGGCGTGGACGGCCTCGGCAGCGACAAAGATGTTATCGTGGTCCTGGACGACAAACCTGAGAAAGACTAGCGCCGCCATCCCGGCCACCACGCAGAGGAACGCCTTTACCTTCGGCGGCTGCCGCCGCACCCATCCCGTGAGCACGCTGATCGACCTCTTCGAAGGTCTCATCTTGCCCTCCGATCGTCTGCTCCCAAACCAATTTGAACAAAAGCAGTCAAGACAGGCCTGGCAGAACGATATTTAGGGTTTCTCCAGCTGCGATGCTCCGGCGAAGTGATCCGACCTGCTATCTCCGGCGACCGGGCAGGAGAGATTTGACGGAAAGTTAAATTAAATGCCGGTGGACATGAAAATAAAAAGAGATAATTAACTACCAGCTACACAATTTAATTTTATTTATTTATTTTTAATTAATTATATTATATATACTCAAAATATTACAAAATTTTATATATACATATTTGAGTTAAAATTTAATTAAAATTTATTAAAAAAATATATTCTATTAATAAATCATTAAAATTATATTTTTACTCTTAATAATATATATTTTTCTCTTCCTCAATACCACACTAAAGCGTTGATTTATCTTAAAATCAATTCACATCGCGGATATCTTCTTTCTTTGCCACCACCTAAACATTAAAATTTTAAGATTTTCACTCAAAATATATTTAAATATCTTTAAAATAATATAATGAATAGCTCAAATTTTTTGTAATTTAATTATAATTAGATTATTAAAAAATTATGATTACTCATTATAATAAAAATAAGTTAAAATATGTGTATGTAAAATTTTATAATATTTTGAGTGTACATAATATAATTAATTAAGAATGAATAGGTAAGACATAAATAAAATTAAATTGTATGACATATAAGTAATTATTTCAAATAAAAATTGGCCCTACAAGTTTTAGGAATTTTCCTTTTTTATCATTTTTTTAATCTATTTTTTAGGGATTTTTTTTCACTATATATATATATATATTTTTTAATACAGAATTCACGTGAAATTCGCTAAAAAATTGTTCATATTTTATTAATTTGACATTGACTTAAATTTTTTTCCAATTTAAATTTTAACTCTGTCGAAAATAATTTAATTCAATGTATGACTGACTGACAATGCCAGTCAATTTGTACATCGCACTCTCAAATATTTTTTATTTACATTCGCATGGTCCCCTAACTAATTTTCAGTAATATCACAAAAAATACTGAAATATCTCCCGTAATTAATTAGTTATTCGGAATTAAATCTGAATAAATAATTAATTATTCAGTCTGATAAATAATTGTAGCTGTTATTCCACCGTCAGAAAGAAGGACCGATTTAAATGTGAGTGTACTAAAATATTAATAAAGAAATTAGTATAATCCGAGATTATATAAATCGAGCAAATCATATAAATTTTAATAAAATAGAAATACTATAAAATTATTATAATTTAAGTAATTTAAAAAAATTCTTCAACATCTATAAATTGAGTTAAACAAGAAAATGATCTTCTCAAATATAAAAATTTTAAAAAAATTATATAAATATATCAATTTAATCAATAAAAATAAATTATGCTAAAGGGAAGAAGAGAGCGTAGGCTATTTTAATATCTTCTTTGGATATAATTTACTTAGTTATAATCACTATGATAATAATTTTTTTAAAAATTCGAGAATTAGAATAATTCTAGTATCTACAAATAAAGAATATCTTCCATGAACAATGATAAAAATCTAGAATTATTAATGTGAGTGTCAAATGCAATTAATATTTTTTTTGAAGAGTTTTTTTTAATTTTGAATTCTCAAATTAGGACAAAGAAGAAATATTACACATAAAAACAAAATAAGTATAGCTCTGATTTAGATATGGAATGTGACATTAATAAGTATAATATGAAGTAATAAAAATAATCAAATCATAAATATTCATTACTTATTTTTCTTTGTTTAAAAGAACTTGAGGAAAATGCTATCACTATGCTAAATTCTCATTTCCCAAAGTATTTATTATTGAGCAACTTTTTATCTCAGTATAATTTAGGAGGCATTTTATTTCATGTTATTTTGATGTCACGTTATGTTACGCATAACTTATTTGATTAGATATTAATTTTAAGTAAATAAATAAAAAAATATTTTATTTTATAGAGTTTTTGAAAAAAAAATTTATTTTAATATTAAAAAGTGGTAAGATGTGAAATAAACTTAATTTTAAGGTTGAAATTTATGTTAGATGTGAAATAAAATTAATTTTTAAGATTAACATTTGTGTTCGATGTAAAATAAATTTATTAAAATTCATAATAAATTTAAAATATTATTAAAATATTTTTTTTAATTTTTAGAAGGCAGCCAAACAGTCTTAAATATTATTTTATGTTATGTTATGTATGTATATAAGGCATAATTATTGTTTTTATAATTTTATTAGTATTTATCATCCAACTATTTTTTTTATTAGAGTTTGCCAAAATTTTAGGATTCTAAGTTTTAATTATACTACTATCATATATTTAAAATAAAGTAACAAAAATTATATCATATTAATTGTGCTTTAGGTCCTTTTTTGACACAAAAATTAAAATTAGGACCAAAATATTATTAATTTAAAATAATA
>JAEMOT010002817.1:183487-210248 GCA_019297695.1 Apostasia ramifera | reverse complement strand
GCACGCTCGCGCGGGGTGTGTGACCGGCCGACGCCGCGGCCATTTCTCGCGTGCGCAAGGATTGACAGGAGAGAGAGAGAGAGGGGAGGAGAGAGAGAGGAGTATAATAATAATTTTAAAAAAATTTTAATAATAAAAAAATCAAAAAAGACCCAATTGGTAATATATTAAAAATTCAGGACCCGATATTATAATTTTAAAAATATGAACTTGTGCGTTATTAATCCTTAAACTTAAAAATCTGAGTGTAATTATTTCTTTAATTTAATAATTAATAAAATTTTTATAAACTAGCTTAATTATTAAACTTGATATGAACTTATTCAGATAAATCAATACCCTCCTCCAAATTATTAAGATCATTAGTGTGCTCAATAAAGAGCTAAATTAGTAGTACATTAATAAGCTCAAATCGAGTCTAAATTTGTTCTTTTAAATGAATCAAACTTAAATTTAGTCGTCAAGAGCTTGATTTCTTTATCTACGAGCTTAACCGATATGAATATCAAATTAGTTTGAGCATGAACATAGCTGAGCTCACTTGGAGTCGATTCATTTTAGGGGCACAATTGTAATTAACGTGTAGCAAATTCAAACTTTTGGGTTTATTTGTAATGGGTCCCAATTCTAGGGATCTCGTAGTAATATACCATTTTAATTTGCAATAATAATGCCGCTAATCTATATTTTAGTCAAATTAATCTGTCCAGTGGCGCTTACCCTAACCCGACACGACAAGTTCATCGCCGCAGTCCCGCCGTGCCGTCTCTGGAAGATTCCCTCTCCGATCAACTCTAGCCGGAAACGTTCTTTGGCGTCATCTTCCACCGTTGCCGGAGCGCAGGCATCCTTCGACGTCTTTAATTGAGGGGAGAGGGCTAGAGATCCATCCCTCCCTCGTCAGTTTATGTTTCACGTTCCATCAATCGACAGCAGCAGAGGAGATTTCCTTTGATCTGATTGACGAAACAGAGAGGAAAGGGGATTCTACCTTCTCCCTTGGTGCCGGCATCGAAAATCATGTCGATATCGGATTCTGACTCCTCGTCTAACGGGGATTATAGGAACTTCCGGCAGATCACTCGCGACCGTAAGTCTACCTTTTTTCTTCCTCTTACCTTTTCTATACTT
This sequence comes from Apostasia ramifera, assembly GCA_019297695.1. Lineage (NCBI taxonomy): Eukaryota > Viridiplantae > Streptophyta > Magnoliopsida > Asparagales > Orchidaceae > Apostasia > Apostasia ramifera. The sequence goes on along the minus strand of JAEMOT010002817.1, from coordinate 209,117 downwards.
TTCTACTCCTTTACGAGAGAATTTGAGTTTCATGTGGGTTAATCTTACACTGTCGAGGAGGGTGTATGGAAGGATTTTAATTCTTGAGCAGTTATCAATGAGCTATAGGAGTGTTTGTTCTGTTATGAATTGAATAAGATGTGCTGTTGTCTTCCTTGGAGGAGGTGTGCAACCCTAACGCTAGTTTGGATAAGTCCAAAAAAATGGAATAAAAGGAGCTTTAAGCGCTTGATGTAGGCATGAAAAGGGTCCAGCCAGAATCTTGTCATAAATAGATGATACAGGTCCTCTACAGGCGTGAATCTAATGAAGTCTTACTGTTGACGTAAGAAGAAGAGAGTCCGAAGAGACGGCACTACGCAGAGAGCTAAGTCTGACGATTAAGGCTCAGATGAGAAAGATGAGCATCCAGAAGAGCACACAGAAGTTTAAGGTGGTTTAGGGACTAGATCCCACCTGATCAGCCTGGAGTCTTTCACTATATCTCAAGGAAAAGAGCCACCTGGGCTTGGTACAAGAACAGTAATGGAAAAAGAAAAATCTAGCGGATCCAACCTCTTACTAGAAGGGGGATAGTAGAGCTCCGTTCGGATCTTCCGGAAGAGGATATTATATTCAATTGCTGAGCCCGTACTAGTGGTCCCATCGTTGTCAGCCACTGGAGGAGCTGGAAGTAGTGGGTGGAGAGCCTGCCTCCTCGATCTTCGCAGTCCTCTTCGGAATCTGTAGTAGCTGAAGCATGCAGGCTCTTGATTTGCGTGACTGGAATAAGCATGCGGCATTGAAATTGGTGTGGTCGTGGCATGTTGACAGCGATAGGCGCAGCTGAGAAACGTATCACCGAAGGTGTTGGAAGACAGCTCGAAATATCGTGGTCGACGTCTGGGGAGAGCTGGGATACGTCGTCCCCGATGCCACGGGGCTACTGTAGCCAAATCTTCATTGACGGAGTTTGTGGAAGCCTGGACCGTCGGGATTGAGGTTTGAAACCTGCAGGGGAATACTAGTTATCATAATAGAGGGTTAGCGTGCCTCTCAAGGCGTCGTGTACGGCTGAGATGCAGCGCTGGAATCACGTGTTAACACTTACTGTTTTGTGGCATGTGTTCTTCAAAGAGAACCGGTGTAAATGACAACAATACTGTATTTTCTTACCGTGCAGATTGATGTTTAGCTGAGGATCGATAATGTTTTGAATGTTGACTTTGAAGTTTAGTGATGTATGGTCTCTGATGCTCTATCTATCCTGTGAGAATAGCTTTTCTGGAGACTAGCCTAACCGTCTCCTTGCAAACTAGTGTATTCTAATGTTTAGATGCATTGTTAGGCCCTGTTTGGTTGGAGGCCATTTTGGCCATGACCATGGCCAAAATAGCCTCCAACTATTTTATTAAATAATTTTTTTATTTTTCATCCTCAATACATAAATTTTAATATAAAAAAAATTATTTTATATTATATCTATACAATTTTTAACACATTATACTTAATTTTTTATTATTATTAATTTTAATAAAATGGTTGGAGGCCATTTTGGCCATGATGGCCTCCAACCAAACATGTTGGGTTTGCTACTAATACCAGTTTTACCATCATTGTGAAACATTAACCATTTCATACGTGCTTGGTTTTTTACTTATTTGTTTTTCACATGTTTGTAGGGTTGTTGTATGAAATGCTTCGATCAACAAGGGAGAAGGAAACAAAAACAAGTTGGAAGGTATATGATTGCTTTTTTTCCTTTCAACAGGTTACTTGTATTTGTAAGAATTGTAAGCGCTTTTTGCACAAACAGTGAGCTAAAATGAAATTTTACTTTGCTCAGTGATATTTCTCATATGTTTTTGATTGGTAACATTGTTTAATGGATACTTTTACAGTCTGAATTTTTTTTTTCATGCTTCCCATTTGCATGCATTTTTTTTTATAAAATTTTTGAATATATATTATATTAGCTCTTTGCGGGCTCAGGAGGAGGTCGGGGGGATGGGGCGTGCTTGTAGAATATTATTTGTAAAAGTTACAAAGGTCTCTTATGTTTGGTTGACATTAATTTGTTATAGAAAATAACACCTACTCTTACTTCCTACAAGACTGCCATTTTGGACTTCCTGTTGGTCCTTATAAAAGAAAGGTTTTTTTTTGATCTTACAAAACTAAAAACTCTTAAGTTTCACCTCTTTTCACTATCCTTGCCTGGTGATTGTGACCATTGCATGTTGAGGATGTCAGGAATGTAGGGTGTTGACGAAGAATAAAATCAATTTAGGAAATTTTCCCTTTAGCCGCCTTTTGTTAAGTGGATTTTTTCAGCTTTGATTGGGTAAAATTTGGCTAGCCTTGAAATGTGTGTATGATGGAAAGTAACATTAGTTTGTTATTTAAAAGTTGTGTAAAATATGAAATAAAGTTGATGGTTATATTCAGAGTCGTGTAGGATGTGAGATAAAGTTAATTTTTTATTTTAGAGTTTTTGTAGGATGTGATATGAAATTAATTTCATTTTTTTGTCAAATTGAGGATAGAAAAAATTTCCATTCCATGAAAAAAAAGGGGGTCTTAGGGCAATAATTTTCCTAAATGCTGCTTGATACTACTACTACTATTATTGCTGCTGCTGCTGCTGTGGGATCTTTTATGCAATCATATGCCTTATATGAATTTGATACCATTGAAGTTAGTAATGGAATATATTATCATATATGATCTAAAATTTTATGCGAACAAGTAGTTGATGATTAATTGACAGTTGTCAATTAATTTAGAGATCAAATATGTGAAATATTGAGGAATTATAACTCTGTAAGATGCAACAACAATAACAATAATTAAGCGTTTATTCCATTAGGTGGGGTCGGCTACCCGAATTTTTTGTTTTCTTTGCATTCTATTAAATGATAAATTCTTATTTATCTCCAAGTACGTAAGATCCTTTATGATAGTTTTTTGCCATATTTTATTTGGTCTTTTTTTTTTTTTAATATGGGTAAGATCTAATAACTCAACTCTTCTTATTGGAGCTACTATTAGTTTACAATTTATATGTTCAAACTATCTAATTCAACTCTTGCTAAGCTTATTTTCAATTAAGGCAATTTCAATTTTTTCGTGGATATACTTATTTCTCATTTTATCTTTTCGTATATACCCACTCATTTACCTTAACATCCTCATCTCTGTAACACTTATTTTATTTGTATATTTCTGAGTGAAATTTTGCTACTATATAACATACCAGTTATATTCCTTCATTTTATTTATCCTCCTTTGATAACATTATTTATTTCACCTTCATTTTATAAATAAATTGATTTAAAAATTTCAATCAAATTAGATTATTAATAATTAGGATTTACCAAATTAGATTAAGGTAGTTGATCAAAATTCAATTAAGCACACTTATGATATTAGGAAATTAATGGTCCTCATAGAGCTAAATTCAATTTCTGTTCACTATATCTCAAATATCTTAATTTGATTGAACACTTTAGTTGATAAATAATTCCAATTTGGTCTAAATTAACTTGTAACAATTGAAATGAAAGGAGACATTATAATTTAATTGAGAGGATGGAGACAACATTGGCTGGATGGACCTGCCCACGAGCATACCTAGTTGGCCCTCTGAATAGACTAAGGGTCTTTGCGATATTTTTGTTTTGGCCGGGCCAGATGGCTCTTGTCAATGGAGTTGTTAAGCTGTAGAAGCGAACTTTGGATTCACACTAAGCAAGGGACACATGATTGGACTTTTTTTTGTTTTAGGTGCAAAAGAAGTAAGTGGTTTTAATTTGGCAGTTCAATGATTTGTGTTCCTTTACTTAGATTCCTGAATTGTTAGCAGTGGAAGGTGATTGATGGAAAATGATGGTGGGTAAGGTGGAGGAGGTTTTTGGAGCTGAAAATTTGAAAAGGATTAGAAGTGGTAGCTTGGAAGAAATTAGTAGGAATTTTTTTTTTGATAACTAGAGTTTAGGGGTCCTCATTTCTCACCCAAGGCCTTTCACTTCACGGGGATATCAATGACATCAGTGAGTCTCAATTTTAGTCAAACTCAATTTTTTATTTACCATGATCTAATTTAACAGCTCATTTTTAGGCATTATAAATAGAGGGCTAATCCCACTCTATAAACAAAATTGATGATGTGAGAATAAACAAACTCAAAAAGAAATTATGGACTTGGTTGATCAAGTAAATCAAAATAGCAGACTCAATGAATATAATGACCAAATGAAAATCAATTTACAATACAATAATAACAAGTCTTTATTCTAGTAGGTGGGGTCAGCTATATGAAGCCTTTGTTTTTATTGCACTCTATCAATTAACAAATTTTCATTTAGATCTAATTGTATAAGATAATTTTTTATAGTTTCTTGTCATGTCTATTTTATTCTCCCTCTTCCTTTTTTTACATGGGCAAAAGGTCCAATAACCCAACTTTTTGTACTGAAGTTTCAATCGATTTCTGATTTATATGTCCAAATTGTCTAAGTCGACTCTTTCTGAGTTTATCTTCAATTGATGCTACTTCAATTTTCTCTTGGATATATACATTTGATATTCTATCCTTTTGTGTATACCCCTCATCTACCTTAGCATTCTCATTTCTACAACACTTAAAATGATTATGGGGCGATTAGATTTGTACCGTCGATCATAAAGTTGTCGACATCAATGTTTTTTATTACTTTTTTAATTTCAAATGAAGTCTAGAAGCTGCTTGATTACCTATTTTATCCTTGGCTATGGCTTCATGTTACTCCCTCTTTCTGGGAAAATAGAGTTGGTGGCTGAGAAAAATGTTTCATGGTATTTGCATTTGTTATAAGCTCATGCTGCACCATACTGTGGCTAGCTTGTTATACCATAGGGTGACTGGCTTGTTAACCTTGTGAAGTGTAACAGTCTCATACCACAAGCAGTTGGCGGAGAATTAAATATACGTTGTTTTGGGTCATGCATACAAGAAAGAAAAGAAATGTAAAGTAGAGATAGATGTGAGAAGAGTATTGGAGAATTATGGTTTCACAAGTGTTGCTTATTTAGGAGTTTTTTCTGTCTATGTTTTCTTATGGTGTTGCATGTTTAGATCCACAAGGAGATATTGATTCATGTACTTTGTATTTTCCTTTAGCATAATGTAAAGGCCTAGGCCACCTTTCAGAGAAAACTTGTGATTAGCTTTCATCATCAAAGCTCAAGTTGCAGCAAGTTGCAGTCTGTCTTATATGCTGTCTTATCTTTTACAGTTTTTTGGATAAAATGCTTTTAAGGAACACCTCTATTTCGCAAGATAGAATATATTTGGTTTTTTGTAATGAAATATTGATTTTTAAGGTACTCATTATGGATAAGCTGACGGTCAAAGTCATGTCATATGCTTGCAAAATGTCTGATGTTACTGAGGAAGGGGTTTCATGTAAGTTTGGAGCAGCTTATTTTGAATGTGTTCTATATTCTTCTAGTTCTTTTGGTGAAGAAGCATCAGGTGATAAATTTGTGGTATCTGTTGTTTATAGTACTTGCTGGCTATTGCCATATGTTGTAGCAATGTTTGTTTATACTTCATATTGAATTCTTCCATTATTTTTACTTTTGCAAGGAATAGTTTGGATGTCACTCTTTATTTTTAGTTATTATTCTTTCTTTGTTCTTGAAGTTTGCAGTGATATGTTAATTGCAAAGCTATCCTTCTTTTTAATAAACACTTATAGGGGCTTTTTTTTCCTACAAGACACCTGTCACTTTGGGACTTGGGTATCTCTCTATTTATTTTCTAGAATAAAGATTATGCACCTTTTGGAATCTTCAACACTCCTTGTACTTCTCAGGGACATTCAGGATGCCATTAACCGCATTACATGCTACCTTTTACTTGGATTGCCCTTACTCTCTCATCATTCATCAACATGTAAGCTAGCATTAAGCTTTATACTTGTTATAAACGACAACAACAATAACCACAACAACAAAGCCTCAATCTTGAACTAGTTGATGTTGGCTACATTTAGTTTTCTTTAGTATTCAGCCTTTTGTACAAATAACCTCACCATAAGTGCTAGTGATTCAAGGTCGCGTTTAATGACCATAACCTAAGTTGTTTTTGGTCTTCTCTTTCTTTATGACTTAGATCGCCTTACATTTGCGTACACAGTCTCCATTGATCGATGATCAACATGACCAAAATCATTTTAAGGGCCTGTATGATAGCGGCTTTGGCTTTAGAATAAGTAGCATCAAATTTGGACTTTGAAGTGAATTTGAACTTCACTTGAAACCACTAAACTATGTTCTAGATGATTTCGACTTTATAGATTTAAAATGGCTTAAAGCTGGCTTTGTTGATTTGGCTTCATTCGATGGAGAATATATGTGGCGGATTTCAGTGAATTCACTTAAGTGAGTCTACTTCAGAAAGGTTGATGCTTCATTCCTCTTAATGCATTGGCCTTAAGGGCCTGTTTAGTCCTTATATTATTTGGTCAGGCTAAAGATTAGCATAGTTTACTCATTATAAAAATTTTAAAATAATATTAAATTAGTTTTTATAATATCATATATAACTTTCAATATAAAAATATCCATTTTATTTCACATTTTGTCATTTTCAATACGCCAATCAATTTTATTTTACATTCTATATAATTTTTAATATAACTAACTTTATTTTTCATCACATATATATCTAGGCAAGACCACAAAATTTGCAACAAGACTAAGTTGGTCTTTTTACCAAATAGGCTCTAAATGTTCGTCCCTTAACTTATCCCTTGTAGGTTTCACACAATTTTTTGCTAATACAATCATTTTTAATGTTGTTTGCTCTAGTGTGATTACTCATTCATTTCACATCCACTTCTGAGCTACACAAATTTTATAGATATTTTTTCACTTTATGTACCAATATTTACCCTGATTTAGCATAAATCTTTGGATAACTGTCTTATAAACCCACCTCATACATATTTTATCATTTCTGATGATTGATTCTTTTCATACTAATTAAGAGAACAACTTTCCTTTTCCGCTGATTACAAAGGAAAAAGGAAAATTGGTTATAAAAATATGGGGTAATTTCATTCAGGCCTTAAGGTAGACTCTTAACTCCACACAGGTCCTTCCTGCCTAAAATATTTTTCATGTGAGTTCTTTTTGACATATTCTATTAAGTTTGACTGTTAAAGATTAAAATATATATTTAAATATTAAAATTGCTATTATAGATTAGGATATAGAGAAAAAATAGAAGTTGAGGTTAAAATAGTAATTCAAAATACCTAAATATATTCATAATGCTTAAATATGTATTTTTAATTTTTTAAGATGACAACTGTTAAATTTAATAGAATCCATTAAAAAAGACCCACATGAAAAACATTTTGTGTGGAAGAAACTCGGATGACATGTTTTTCTTTTTGTAGACTTGCAGGGAATCTGGGTTCTACCTTAGGAGCCTGAATGGAATTACTCCTAAAAATAATTAAGAGGTGTAAATTAGACTTTTTAATAAAAAATTATATTAAAGTAATTGTTCGTTGCTATTACTTCTCATACTTATTTGATCATATCATAAATATTATGCTACTTTACTTTCTGATATTCACTCTGATCTAGCATAAATTTTTGGATAATAGTCTAATAAACCCACCCCTCCCATATTTTAATTCACCTTGATTTCTTTTAAGTTATGTCAATATAAAGAGTTTTTGTTGGAAAAAAAAGAAATTGCTAACAATGGTTTTAGAAATAAGAATGTTAAGGTAGAAATGATTGATTAGAAAGTAATTGTATATCAAGGAGGTGTGGCTGTGTAAGAGTAAAATGTTGTGATATATATGGTTACAAGAACTAAATTTAAGTTCTTATGATATGTACAATTGATATAGAATGCACAAATGGGTGGAGAAATGCCATTATTAGAAAAAATAGATGTAAATTAGATATAACTTGGTTAGAGTTTGCACAAAGCATTTCATTTCGCTAGAGTCAACACCACTTGCAGTAGTCAATATGAATAATTGACAACAAAAGTGTTGAGAGGAATTCTCAATAAAATTGATTTAAGTTTTTAATAGTGGGGAGAACCTTCTTATCTATAATATAGAAGATGAGTACATTATGGATTACAATAAATAAAGAAAAGATTCTCCTTTATATAAAAGGGTTTATAATAGGAAATAAAATTTCAGGAAAAGCTACAGAATAATTAGGAATAGGAATATCTTCGTAATTTCTATGATATTCTCGTACACTTTTTTCCAAACTGAATCGTACATATCATTTATGTCAATCTTTGTCACGAAGAGCAGAAAATTGAATAGTTTGTAATTCCTTAGTAAAGAAGTCTGCTGTTGATCTTTAGTTCCAACCTGAGATGTAACTATCTTTCTTGACAATGTATCTTTCTTATTGAAGTGACAGTAATCTCAATATATTTAATACGTTAATGGAAAATAGGATTTTTTATATAGAAAATATAGTGTGATAAATGCTTAGTTGTTATTGTTGTATAGAGAAAAAATAGGATTACTAGTAATATAAATGCAACTTTATAATCACAATGTATTACCGTAAGCTGCTTGATATTTAATGCGAGATGAAAATAAAATTATATGTTAGAATTTAAATCAACAACATTCTTTGACATATTATTTATATTAAAAATAAAAATATTTTCTAAAATAAATTATATGATAAATAAGAATTTTAAATCCCATAAAATATTTTATTTTAAAATTAGAATTAAATTGAATCGATGATAAATAAAAATGTATCAAATTAGATTACAGCAACAACCTTGTCTTAATCCCACTAGATGGGGTCGACTACATGAATTCTTTGTTTCTATTGTGCTCTATTAATTAACAAATTTTTATTTAGGCCTAAGTGAGTAAGATCATTCCTAATAGTTTCTTGCTGTCTTTTTTGGTTTTCTTCTTCCTCCTTGTATATGTGCAAAATTTAATAATTCGATTTTCTTAACTGGAGCTTCAATTGGTTTATGATTTACATGTGCAAATTATCTAAGCCAATTTTCTCTAAGTTTATCCTTAATTGGTGCAATTTTAATTTTTTTGTGAATATATTCATTTGTAATTCTATTCTTTCGTATGTATATTCAATACATTACTTTAGTATTTTTATTTTTGTAATATTTATTTTATTTATATATTTTCTCTTTTTAGGCCAGTATTTAGTATCATATATCATCGCCGGTTTTACTATAATTTTATAAAATTTACCCTTAAGTTTAGATAGAATTTTTCTTTCGTACAATATACAAGAAGCATTTCTCTATTTTATTATCCTGCTTGGATCCTGCTAATAACATCATTATCTATTTTATTATTATTTTATTTGATTGATCTAAAATATTTAAAGCACTCACTCTTTTTGATAATTTAATCACCAATTGTCATATAATCAGTATTTATTTTTTGACTAAATGTGCACTTCATATATTTAATTTTTGATCTACTAAGATGAAAATTTTTAGATTCTAAACTATTCCTCCAAAGCTTGAGTTTCGCTTTAGTTTTATCTTTAGATTTAGTAATAAGGACAATATCATATGGGAAAAGCATATACCAAGGCATCTTATTTTAAATATGTCCAGTCAAGACTTCCATAACTAACAAAAAAATACAGACTTAAAGCTGAGCCTTGGTGTAATTCAACTGTAATAGAAAAATTCTTAGGTAAATCTCTTTGTTTCTGAACATAAGTGACAATTCTTTTATAAATATTTTTAATAACTTGAATATAAGCAGTGTAAATCTCTTTTTTTTAAAAAAAATTCTCTAAGTTACTTTCCTTGAGATTTTATCATAAGTTTTTTTCAAATTAATAAAAATCAAATGTAAATTTTTCTTTCTGTCCTTAAGCTTCTCTATTAAACTTCTCAATAAATGGATAGATTCTATAATAGATCTACTTGACATAAAATTAAACTGATTCTTTGGTACCTTAGTGTCATGGCATAAACTATGTTTGATCACCTTCTCTTTGAGTTTTAAAATATGACTCATTAGTTTAATTCATTTATAATTGGTACCATTCTGTACATCTCTTTTATTCTTATAAATAAATACTAATATACTCTTTTTTTGTTCATTTGATATTTTTTTAATTTTTAAAATGATATTAAATAATCTAGTAAGCTAAAACATTCTTTCATTTTTCAAGCACTTTCAAACATCTATTAAAATATTATCTGATCCTATTATTTTTTTATACTTCATCTTCTTTAAAGCTTTCTAGATTTCAATTTTGCTAATACTTCGGATGTAAGAGTAATTTTTATTTTTTTTAGGGTACTGAGCTCAGTAAAATTAATTGTATTTTTACAATTTTTATTGAAAAACTGTTAAAAGTAACTCATCCATCTATCTTTGATATCTTCTTTCATAAAAGATACCTTTTGATTTTCATCATTAATACATTTTACTTAAATTAAGTTTAGTTTTTCTATCTCTTTTCTTGGCCATCCTATATATTTGTCTTTTTCTTTTTTTAGTATCTAGTTTTTTATATAAATCCTCAAGAGTCGTATTCTTTGCATTGCTGACTACTTTATTTTTCTCACTTATTTTTATTCTTATTTTTAAATTAATTTTTATAATAATTTTTCTTCTCCTTAATGTTTTTTGTACATCATCTTTTTATCACCAAGTATTTTTATTATTTAGAATCATTTTTTTGAATTCTCTTAGGACATCCTTCGCTACCTTACAGATGCAGCTAACAATCGTCAGCCACATAAGATCTGTTTCCCTGTTATTGTTTCACTATTCAAGTTCTAGAACCTTCTTCTTAAAGATACATTTGTTTTTGTTTTTTAGTTCCATATCGAGATCGAGGAGAGTGTTTTGGCTTATTATTTTTTCTTTAATATTTTATTTTCAAATTTAAAATCATTAATCGATGTTAAGTAGTCAAACATTCACTTGGAATGACTTTATAATTTTTATAATTCAAACGATCTTATTTTTTTATAAGAAAATAATTAATCTGAGTTCTTGAAAGTCCATTCTTATAAGTGATAATATGCTTACTTCTCTTTCTGAATAAAGTATTAGCAATTACAAGATCATATGTTGGGAAAAACTCAAATAATTTTACCTTCCTTATTTGTCTTTCCAAAATCATGTCCACCATGGATGTTATTGAATTTCTCAGCAACACTTTTAATATGTTTATTTATATCTCCTCTGATAAATAATCCCTCCTAAGATATCTCTTGCATTAACTCTTTTAAATTATTTCAAAATTTTTTCTTTATACTCGTATTAAAACCTACTTGAGGGGCATACACATTTATAATGTTAATAATCGTTCCATTAATTATAATTTTTAAGGTTATAATTCTGTCACTATTTCTCTTGACTTTTACTATATAATTTTTCAAGTTCTTATCCAGAATTATACTCATTCTATTCTTATTTTTATTCTCACAAGAGTACTAAAGTTTATAACGTAAGCCATCAAATTAGATTAGCACTTATTTAATTAAATTCAAAAGATCAGATTCGAATTTCAAAAATTAAAGGGCAAACGCCTTGCGAATAGTTTTCAACAGTAATTAAATTTCTTAATAATGTAAAATCACTTAGCGGAGCAATTTCGAATAAAGTTTAGTTATATCAAAGAGGAGTTTGCTTGAGCAAAAATGGATTTGAGAGAATTTATCAATCCCGTAACGATGATCATGAGGAAGTTATCATCAGTCAAGCAGCAAGGAGTAAGACCAACATCTTCCTAGTAGAAACGAGGAGCATCTATTAAAAATATTAAAGTGGGGGCAATATTAAGCAAATGGGAATGCTTGCTTTCAGCTCATCATTCTGTTGAGATGAATAAAAGTAAGGTGTTTGATGAATGGCTCCTATGGAGGTTCAAAAAGAAGCAAATTTAGATTGAGTATATTTTACAGCTTTTCAATACCAATAGTTTTAATGAAATTAACAAATGAAGTGAAGTGATGAATCAGTAACAAATTTATGGGGAATTATGATGCATTAAGAACATTATCAAGGGTGAGAAAAGAAAATGATTTAATGGATCCAATACCTCCAATGGGAGACAGGGACCTGCTAGTCACACTAGTAAGAGGTTATTAAGAGAGGAGAAAGAAATGCTTGTTATTGGATATATGAGAAAATGCACTAGAGCCTAATGTTTAAGTTATAGCAAAACCAATAACAACAGTAATAGAACCAAAGGAAAGACAACATGACATGCAGATAACTGAGATAACTGTAGCACATAATTATAATGAGATATAGTAACTAAGCGCTCAGGGTTGAAGGTGAGCTGAGGGAGAAGACATTTTGTGCACTATTTGGATATCCAAATTTCTCAACAGTTTGATGGATGATTAATTCTCTCACATTGCAAACAATGAGGAAATAAGTGTCTTCTCCATGGCCTCCAATACGGCCCCAATGATCACTTCGACCACCTCGGCTAGCATGGGGAGAGATAAAATGTGTAGACTGCTTTGTGTTGGTAGATGAAGCCAAAAGTTCTGTCAAAACTCTAGACAAGCCATATAAGGAACTTATTGTAGTGTGAGTTGTGATTGAACTCATTGAAGGGATGTGTGTAATCCAGATTTGGCCATAAGGAAGTCATTGTTCTGTTTTTTCCACTATACTCTATTTGCAGTGAAGTTCCTGTATTGTTGTAATTCATCTTGTGTGACCTTTATGCCTCGTTTGGTTCGAGGGCAGTTTTTTGCTCAACACAAATTTCAACTATAAAAATTAACTTTATTTCACATCTAATACAAATACGAATATCAGAATTAAAAGTATTTCACATTTTACATATTTTCTAATGGTAAAATAAATTTTTCTTCTATTAAATTTTAAAAATAAAATTATTTTTTTTTATGTCTAAAAAAAAAGCTCGAACCAAACGAGGCCTTAGTGTGGTATAGTATTCCTGCATAAACAGATATCCTTGATGGAATGAGAACAACTCAGGATATATTGAATAGATTTGAGTATTGGATTGTTGAAAGTACGTAGAGTGAAGAAAATCTTGTATGTACTTTGTGGCTTCTTGAAAGCTTTCAGACTACTCGGAAGCTATTAAGAACAACATAGTCAGAAGTTTACATTGGTAATTTTGCGATGTTAGCAATGTCCAAAGGAGAAGATTCTAAGTGGGATCTAGGTGGGAAAGTTTGCTATGAGATCCCACCAAGAATCTGAAGGCACGTGACAATAAGTGATAATTGGAATTGTTGAATCTATTGGCAGTTCTAATGGGAGAGTAATTCTTGGTTGATCTAGTATTATAGGAGGGGGGGGGGGGAGTTATTGACACTAGAAAGAAATTAGTGGCTACTCTTTGCCAAAGCTTATAGTGGAGTTGAAGTGCAGGCTTGTTAGAGCCAAGTGTGTATAAGTGAGTAGGTGGAGTCTAATAGTGTTCAATCTAGGGCTGAATTGTGTGGGCAGAGCCACAAAGCTATGCAGAGCAGGCGTTGAAGACGGGTACATGGTAGGCCAGTAGACATAAACAGGCAATGCAGAGCCTGGTATAACGGTGTAAGATTCAGGTGTCAACATTAGTTGTTGTGTTAGTGAGCCAGGGTGGTGCTTGTGCTGGGAATGGTGCGTGAGATGGGCGGAGTGGGTGGAGAGACATGAGGTAGGGTTGTGGGGGATCAAGACTGCAGTGGCGTGGTGAGGTCAGAGTTGTGCAAGAGGACCTTGTTGGAGGTGAGCACAATATGGAACCCGCTCTAATACCATGTTGAGAGGACTTCTCAATAAAAATTGAGTGATTTTTCAATAATGGGAGAACCTTTCTATTTATGATATTGGAGGTGAGTACAATATGGACACTAGTAATTGAAAAACAAAATACCCCTTTATACACAGGAGATTACAATATTGAATAAGTTAGTAGAAAAATAATTGCAGAATTATTTAGTTTGTTGTTGGGAATGCTAGAATTTTCTGTAACAAAAAATTTGTAAACTTGGCCCCCAGATATTAGGGTAATGTTTTTCAATTGAAATATGCTACTTTAGCAATTCTACATCATCATCATCATCATTAACTTTATATTAACCAATTTGTGGAAGTGATGTGTATCCTTTTTGGTCAATCCTTTTTGCCTATGCTTTATTTTGGAATTAATAACGTATGATTGATATCCATATTTGTTCATGACATCTTTTACTTCTTTGTAATTGAATTTTTCTTTTTCTTTTTTTGCTGAGAAGGGAAGTAATAGTTTGACACATTCTGTACATATATACATATCTTAACTTTACTCGTTTCTTTGTCAGTGGTTGAAGACATTAATAAACGAAGGCAGCCAATGCCATTAATGGATGCTATATATTTTTTACAGCCTACCAAAGAGAAGTAAAGTTCCAACTTAGTGTTCCTTTTTGATTTCTGATTCTTTCATTTTGTCATTCTTCTGTTCTTTTGCATTTTAAATTGCGATTTTTTTTGCCATTGTCTTGGTGCCATTGGATTCTCTGCCTTGTCTTTACTGATTTATCATTAATTTTATTGTACTGAATTAAAACTGGATTATTACTTGAGTTTTTATTTTGCTGAAAGTTGAATTATCAGCTTTCATTTTTGTTGTTAAAGTTGTCTTTTGTATATCTTAATGCTTTCTCTAGTAGTAGTTTGATTAACATGGACATGTGAATTTTACTTATATGTTGGTGCAGAATTAATAGTTTATATTGCTTACTGAAATTATTTTGCCAGCCCTTTAAGCCATATAAGTTTCTATGATGGTTTATCTATCAAAAGCCTGCTGGATAGAACCACTGACAAGTGTAGACCTTCAATCACTCATGTCATTTAGTATTAAAACATTCTCCTTTCAACTTCTCTTATGCCTTCTATGGTTTGTCTTAGGAATTGGGTTCCTGTCTTTTTTGGTATAATTCGGGAAAAATTTCCTAAAACTAATTAATGCATGTTTGTTACCCGGATTTATCTTTGACCTAAGTCTTATCTCCTATAATCTCTTTGTCGTCAATCAACCTGGATCCCATAGTTGCATTTTTTTTGTATGAAGATCTGGCATGCGAAGGCTAATAAAGTGGAAAGTTGCCAAGAAAGTAGAGGGTAGTTGTATGATTTGAAAAAAAAAAGAAAAAAAACCAAATTCAGAAAGTTCTAAAATGAATACAAGTTAAATTCCAAAACATATTCCAAGTAGGACTTGCTCCTGTTCAAGTTTGAGTTTGCCTGTAACGAAATTGGAGTCTTCAATTTCACAAGTCTAAGGCTCTGTTTGGTTGGAGAAAATAAAGATAATCCGAAAAAAGTTTGTGAAAACTTTTGAAAAATATGTATAATGTGAAATAAAGTGAGTTAATTATATTAAAAATTGTGTTGGATATGAAATAAAGTGATTATTTAATATTTAAATTTGCGTAGGATGAGCTATAAAATATTATTTTATTTTTTAAAATAAAATTTAGTCATGGCTAAAATTTCCTCCAATCAAACGAAACTTAAGTTTGATCAAGTTGATTTGACACTATCCAATTTGAGCTCTTTTGAGCTGAGATATTAAGCTTACATCATGATTCAAAACGTGTATTCCATTCATTATATATTACAAGAAATTTCTTCCTAATAATCCACCATCACTATGTACAGAAACCTTTTCATCATAAGCTTAGTCTCTAAGCCTTGATAAGACGAGGTTGCCGAGCTCCGACTACATCTCATCCCAGCAAACCCCCACCATCCCTCCTCCTTCCTCCCTCCCTCCCTCCACCCACTCCATACCGAGGCAGCTATGATGAGCCGTTGAAGAATCTAGGGCGGCATCGTCTAAAGAAAGCAGAGGGGGAGAAAGAAAAAGGAGGAAGAGTG
Source organism: Apostasia ramifera (assembly GCA_019297695.1). NCBI lineage: Eukaryota > Viridiplantae > Streptophyta > Magnoliopsida > Asparagales > Orchidaceae > Apostasia > Apostasia ramifera. Next base: position 193,242 of record JAEMOT010002817.1, on the reverse strand, counting down.
TGTTGCCTTCGTCGTCGGCGGAACTCAGTCAACGGCGGTGACTTCGGCGAGCGACCGAGAAGTCCAAGGAAGAGGCGTTTGCAGTGTGGAGGAAGGCTCCTCTATGGATATTTATGATATTAAAATAATGTTCATTCAGACTTATTTATTTCATTCACAGCACATGACACACATGAATTGACTTTAATATGTTTATTTATGCAAAAATAGACTATGGAGTCATAAGGAAATCAGGTTTTGAATTGACTAACTTTGAGTGATTATGGAGCAATTTTTGGTTTTTAATATAATTTTCAGTCGTACTTCCCAATGAGGTCAAAGAAGCTTATGGCAACTACAAATCTTTGGCGCATATTATCATGATAATATTTGGAATCCCTTGTTTGGAATTGAGTCCTCGTGTCAAGCTCTCACGCAAGCTGATGCTCCTTTGTCATTGACACCCTTTCTTTTGCTCACCCGACAAATAGGACAGTAGTGTAGGAACCTATGACTACTTTCGCCCTTTCTAAAGCATGCACATCCCGTGGGCTCTCTCACGTTTAGTGCATTAGTGTGCTCACAACACGCCTCCTATCATTGCGACGACATAATTGCCTTGCTTTCTTACATAACCTGCAGGCCACCGCGCCCTGGCCCTTCACGATTATGGGCGCCCCTCCACCTTCCCTTGTGCCTAGTGCCCTTTACACATCAGCACTTTCCGCCTAGCCCCATTGCCATCGCTTGCCCCAGTATGGACTTATATCAACCTTTGTTGTACACTCCTACGTGCCTGTTGCCCATGCACATGACGTCTGCTCTATGCTGCAGTCCCCATCTCGACCATTGATGCCGACAAACATTTGGTTTCTTTGTCGCTTGCTCCCTTGGCACTGCCTCATGCATCTGCCTGGCTAAATTGTAGAAAGGCTCTTTGTATTTCTCAAATTTCTTATTTTCGGTAATTTTTCTCTTTATGAATTCGGATTTCTATTTGTTTGATCTGATTTGTTTGGTTACTCACATGTGCGACCCTTAAATTTAAATGATAGAAATTTACTATTAGATTTATTTATGTGAAGATCCCATATGATTTGGCCTATTAAGCGTAGGGGCCTAAAAGCACCCCATACCCTTCTTAAAGCATACACTAGTTTTTTATTTATTGTCACATCTCATATATTTTCTAATATTAAAAATCAATTTATTTTACATTATCCATAAATTTGGACATTAAAATTTAATTATATTTTATATTTTACACATGTTTTAATAAAAAAATTACTTAATTTTACATCATGATATTAAAATAATTTTTTATAGCCTTAAAACAACCTAGACGAACTCCAAAATTTACTATTACCAAACAAAGGCATAAATTCCTTTTCCTAATTCTACGATTTCTTTGAGAAGTTTAGACAGCCTAATAGGTAAATCTTATTTTATCTGCGTTCTAATTTAATAGAAAAAGGTTTGCAACGTGACTGTTACTTTCATGATTTTTATAGAATTAACTCAAGGATAATCATGTTATCTTTTGTGAAAATTTGCTAAAGTCTGGCTTGTTTATCTTAAAAGCGATGTTTGGCAACTGGCTAAAAAATGTGGCTTATTTTAGCCATGGCCAAAATCTTAAGTTTATTTTAAAAAAAATTTTAAAAATTATTTTATATCTCATCCTACATAAATTCTAATATTAAACAATAACTTTATTTTACATCTAACATAATTTTTAATATAACTAACTCACTTTATTTCACAACATACACAATTTTCTAAAAAATTTCACAAATATTTTTCAAACCATCTTTTTTTCCTCTATCCAAACAGAGACAAAGTGCACCTTTTTGCATTTGGTTGGTATCAAAGCATGGTTAGAATGTGACACTTTTTGTCATAGTGCATTTTCATGCTTGTATGTCTACTAGATCTAGCTTAAATGTACTTCATTTAGTTTCCCATGAAACTTGATTTGAGAGACTTGTAAATCTAGCTATCTTTGATAACATGATTGAAAGGGTTACCCGTCTAGAGGAGAGATAGGACAACTTAAGGGTTCAAGATTGATCCACCTTGACCAGATGAGGAAGATATAGACCTATTTGTCATCTTGTTTGACAGATGAAGGGCAGCTTGTTGACCACTAGTCGCAAGGGTTTCAAGGAGGAAGCATTGGCGGCGGACAGCAAGCTCCAACGCTGGCTAGATGAGCTGGAGAGATCTCACGAACAGGAGGTTGCTCTTCCACGGCGCGCTTTGATGGAAGCCTGCCTATCTCGAGAGCAAGGGGCGGTTTTACTGCCTCCACCTGTTTGCCCCCCACTGACGTCTGTGAGGGTGGGCTAATAGGTCACAAGGGCCATGGTATAGTCGTTGCTGCAAGATGCGCTGCATCGAATGTGAGAGGTTAGTATAAAAATTTTCTAAGTTTATGTAGTACTGACCTGGATACTGATTGGCGAATTGTTTGTCTCTTGCAGGCCCTCGCTTACTTTGTGCTCATCACGGACATGGTGGGCGAAGTAGATAAGTGGTACGACAAGGCTTGTGATCATATGCATCGCCTGGATCAACTGAGTTTTGTTGTGAAAATGGACATATTGACTAGGGGTGGCAATATGACCTGACCTGTGAATTTTGGGTATGTGTCGTGAATTTTGACTTTTTTATTAAAGAGTCGGGTTTGGGTTAGGCATAATCGGGTCAGGTCTGGTTTGGTTTGGGCATTTATAAAAAAATACTCTATAAACAGGTCGGGTTAACTCGCCAACCTGACCCATTTATTAATCGTGTTGGGTTTGGGTTATAGATTTTTACCCATTTAATAAACGGGTCGGATTCGGGTTGAGGCTATTCGGGTCGGGTTGGATTCTAGTTCGACCCGAACTCGACCCGCCGACTCGTTTTGCCACCCTTAATATCGATGCAGGACGAGGTGCTTGCCGAACATCGGCGTCGGCTCGTGGAGTCAGAGAACAAGGCTGTTGATCTCCATGTTTGCCTGGAGGAGGCGAGGAAGGAAAATGCCAAATTAAGAGAGTGGTTGGAGGAGGCGGAGAAGGAGGTTCGAGAGCTCTGCGTCGGCACTTTGAGCAGTCGGCCGTTGGTGGACTTTTTTATGAAAGAGTCCATCGCATTGGGCTGGAATTGCCTTGCCTCGAAGCTTCTCTGGGAGGAGAAGGTGACTTGGGCGGACTTGGAGCAGGTGTCCTTCCTCGAGACCTTCAAACGGGCCCAGAGTGCGGGAGGAATGCCATTCAGCGTCCGTTACTTCGCTACCACCAAGCAAGAGCTTTGGGAGCAGTCCGTCGTCTTTCTGGACATCGAAAACATGCTTCTTGAAGGCTGGACTAGCAAGATGATAGAACCAGTCGTCGAAGTTGGAGAGGACGACGGTGGAGACGCGGAGTTCGCCTCCAGCTTGGAGGCTCAGCTCATTCGCAATAGTGAAGGAACCGAAGAGGCTTAGCTCGTTTGCAATGGTGAAGGAACCGGAGAGAGCGGGCGAAGAGAAGAATAAATTTTGTAAATGTATGTTTTTCTTGTGGCCAAAAGACGCTGTTGTAATTTTAAATATTAATGAAAAGTTTCCTTTTCTTGTTGTTTTGTTCCTAAAATTTTCCAAGTCTTTGTGTTTTGCTATCAGTGTATGTACAAATGTCACTGTGAGCTGAATAGACTTAGGTAAATCTAGGCGAATAGAATTGTTAATAGCTTTTTGAGTGTGGGTGAAGAGAGATATGGCTTATATAAATTTTATAAGTCTTGGGTTCAACTATATAGGCATGCGAGATTCCCTGTTAGACGAATTGGTTAGAGTAGATTACTAGAGCGAAAGATGGGCGAGCAGGCCGATGGTGTCCTGGCGTTGTTTCTCTTCGACATTTGGGTTTGCAACCCGGAGGTACTAGCTTTCTACCGACGAGATTTAGGGGCTTGGACGAACTAGTCCCCTGTGCACGCCGTTTGCTTGTTAGGTGGATGCGAATAAAATGGTGACGAGCATGGGGCACATGGAAATTTCTAAGTCTTGGAATTCGACTGTTAGGGTAGAGAATTGTCACAGCTGGTAGGCGAACAACGGTTTAACAGTGTCTTGGCGACTCCACCCTCTTTGGCATTTGGGTTTGCGACCCAGAGGTACCAGCTGTCTGTCGTAGAGGTTTAGAGGCCAAGGCAAACTAATGCGCCGCCATAAGTCAAAGATTTTGAGTGTTTAGGGTCCTTGGGAGCCAAAATAGTTGCGGAGACATTTTCTTGTGCCGCGACCAAGGATGCGAAGCTTGAGGACGCTTGGTTAGTTCGGATTCCCTAGGAACACGGGGCGCAGAGCTGGATCGTGTTCCTTTCAAGAAAGCGAGTCGATCCTTTGTGGGTAGAATGAGTCCCTTGGAAACATGAGGCGTGGAGTTAGTTTGTGTTTCGTTCGAGAAGGCGAGCTGATCTTTCATCGATGATAAGACTAGTTCTCATAAGGATAAGGGAACGAAGCCGGATTGTATCCCGTTTGGGAAGTCAAGTTAGACCGCAGAAGGTGTTGAGTAGGTTCTTTGAGGATAAGGGCTAAAACATGCCTGTCCTTATCCTGTTCGGGGAGTCTTACTGTGAACAGTGTCAGACAAAGTCTTAGAGGATAGGGGTGAAGACATGCCAGGCCATGTCCTTTTTGGGAAGTCTCGATTCGGGTCCTATTTCCCTTTCAACTAAAGGTTTGTCCACGCGATGCTCGAAAAAGTTGACTTGTTTTTATTGATGTTATGAAATTTGTATTAGTTTTTAGTGGGAAAGGTTCCTACCTATTAGGCGTAGAAGAGTTTGAGTTCGTTGCCGCTCCATGTTCGGGGCAGCAGGATGCCATCTTGGTTTATGAGTTTGTAGGTGTTTTCACCCTTAGCTTCATGAACAATGAAAGGTCCTTCCTAGTTGGGGTCTAACTTGCCGGGTGTCATGTCCCTTCCTGTTGTGTTGCGAACTTTGAAAGCGAGATCACCTTTGTAAAGTCTTTGTGGCCGAACGTGCTTGTTGTAGTGCCTGCGGATCCTTTCTTTCTATTAGGCCTGCTTTATGGCTGCAATCTCTTTGGTGCCATCGAGCAGGTCCAGGTCTAGTCTTCTCTGCATGTTGTTTTACTCGTTCCATTTGTCAAAGTCTCTTGTTTGTACGAGGCTGCTAATTTGACCTGGGGAGAGTAGACCTCTAATTCGATAGGTATAACTACTTCCCCATCAAAAATGAGGGAGTAGGGCGTTTTGCCTGTTGCTATGGAAGGCATCATGTTTAGGCCCTAGATGATAGCTGGTAATTCAAAGACCCACTTTCCTTCTACACCTTCAATGATTTTTGAGGGCCGTCATGAATTTCTTGTTTGACGTTTCTGCCTGGCCGTTTGTTTGTGGATGTCAAACTGAAGTGAACTGTTGTCAAATCTCATGGGTTGTGCATAGTTCGGTGACCTGCTTGGCAGTAAAAGCAGTCTCGTAATCACATATATGGTTTATCGGGACACCATACCTACAGATGATTTGTGTCCAGATGAATTTCTTCAAGTGGGCACCGTTAGGATGGGCATGTTTCAATTCATTTGGAGAAGTAGTCAGTTCCCAAGAGAAGAAACTTCTGATTTTGGGTGGCTTTTGGAAAAGGACCAAGAAAATCCAGTCCCCAGGTGGAGAATGGCTATTAGGCTTGAATAGGTTGCAGTTCTCTAGTAGATTGCCTTGGGATGGTGTTGTAGACTTGGCATTGAGGGCACTTTTTGATGAACTTTATTGCGTCATTGTGCAACTCTGGCCAGTAGTTGCTTTGTCGTATTACACGAAATGCTAAGCTCCTTCCACCTACGTGCATCTTGTATTTGCCCTCATGGATCTCTTCGAGGATGCACCTTGCTTTGTTCGGACCTATGCACTTCGCAAGGGGTCACAAGAAACTTTGTTCGGTAGAGCTGTCCTTGCTGAATTGCAAATCTGGCGGCCTTCCTTTGAATTTGCCTAGCTTGTTTTTGGTTCCCAGGCAGTTTCCTTTTTACTAAATGCTTAGTAATTTATTCAATCCTTTGGCAGTCACTGGATGAAGTGGTCAGTACCTCTGGCACACCATAGCATGGTGTAGATAAGTGCCACTCATTTTTCGGATATGTGTGTCCAGTTTTCGCTAACCTGTTCGCAGTCTCATTTTGTTCCCGCGGTACGCGGGAAGCTTTGGCTTTGGTCACGTATTTCTTCAGAACTTCATCTCGGGTTTGGTATTCGCTCGTAATTTGGTTGACCACTAGCTTCGAGTCGCTGAAAATTTTGACATATTTGACCCCTCAGTCGTAAGCGAAGCAGCGGTCAAAGATGAGTGCCTCGTACTTAGCCTAGTTCTTCGTGGCAGAGAAGTCAAGCCAAATCGCCTTGTAAAGCTTGACCCCTCTCAGACTGGTAAGGAAGATGCTGATTCCCTTGGACTCTTTTCTGGAAGCACTGTCGACGAAGAGAGTTCGTGGGAGCTGCTCCTTTGGGCATTGTGGCTGTTCGCTTGTCAATAGTTCGACGACAAAATTGGTGAGTGCCTGTGCCTTTATCGCCGTTCAAGGGTTGAACCATATATCGAATTTTGATAGTTCGATGGACCACTTTTACAGTCGTCTGGAGACCTCCACACCCTCTTTAGAGGCAAGTTCGTCAACATTGTGACTATACGTGCGTAGAAGTAGTGTTGAAGTCACCTCACCGCCGTGACGAGCACAAAGGTTGCCTTTCCGAGTGAAAGGTAGCGTTCTCCGACGCCTTGATTGATGTAGTAGACAGGCCTTTGCATTCTGTCGTCTTCACAAATTCTTCGGTGATGACATGTCGAGGATCACCTTGACTTTTTAGGGATTCACCTCGATTCCTCGAACTGACACGATGAACCCCAGAAAATTGCTTGAGGGTAGTGCGAACCTACATTTTTCAGGGTTGAGCTTTATGCTGTTTGCCTGGAGAGTTCGGAAAGTCTCTTTAAGGTCTCGAAGGTGTTGGTCAAACTCTGTGCTCTTCGCTAAGATATCGACGTACACCTCTAGATTTCAACCTTGCTGGTAGATAAAGACCTTGTCCACCATTGTTTGATAAGTGGCGTATATATTCTTAAGGCTAAAGGGCATTACCTTATAACAAAAAGTCCTCTGGCTTGTTACGAATGATGTCTTCTCCTCACCTTTTGGAGCCATAAGAATCTGGTGATAGCCAGAGAAGGCATTTAGAAAACTGAGGGTAGAGCAGCTAACTATTGAATCCACTAGCTTGTCAATCTTTGGCAAAGGGTATAAATCTTTTGGACAAGCCTTGTTCAGGTCATTGAAATTCACGCACATCTCCACTTGTTTGCCTTTCTAATTACGACCACATTCGCCAATCATTCGGGGTATTGGACCTCGCGGATGAACCTGGTCGAGGAGAGTTTCTTAACCTCTTCTTTAATCGCTTTCTATTTTTCACCTCCAAAGCATCATTTCTTCTATTAATAGGCTTGCTCCCCTCTTTGACACTTAGCTTGTGCTTAGTTGTCTCTGCTAATGCCTATCATATCAGAAGGCCTCCAAGCAAATACATCCATATAAGAGGAAAGTAAGGCAACAAGCGCCTCTTTTTCATTATCGTTCAAGTTTTAAGATGCAAGCAATTCTTTACACTATTTGATACAAGTATGGGGGAGTCTCCATCTTCGACCGGCTTTTTGACTAGTATCAGTTAGGGGTCTCCGCTTTCTTTGAGGAGTTTGACGGCAATGTTCATGCACCTTTTCACCTGGGCGAGGTCACCCAAACTGTGGTGACGCCTCTCGGAGTGGGGAATTTCAGATAGGAGGTAGGGTTGACTTGATCATGTGAAAAGAAGTGATGATTGGCCTGCCGAAGATGGCATTGTATTCTGAGGCTATCTATGATGATGAACTTCACTATTCGAGTGGCTGTTTTGGAGTTTTCTTCAAGGGTGACTGGGAGAGTGATTTGTGCCACTCACATTCGAGTGGCTGTTTTGGATTTTTCTTCGAGAGTGACTGGGAGAGTGATTTGTCTGAGCTGTCAGTATGTGTCGTCGACGAAGCTAGTCATCGTGACTCTCGTGGACAGAGGAACGCAGTTTGGGAAGCCTATTTGCCGGAAAGTGTTGGTGTAGAGGATGTTGACAGAGCTGTCATGTCGACTAGAATCTTGTGGAGGTGGAATTTGTTGACGTCGGCAGATATGATGACCGACTGGTTGCCCGAGCGTTGATGATTCTAGGTGGGATGATGGTTTGTTGTGAGGAGATCATCTGAAGGATCTGGCTCATGGATTGGGTGAATTGTGTCATGCTTGTAGCCAATAGAGAGAGTTGTTGTGAGGAATGTTGTTGGAGGGATATTGGTAGAAGGTAGAAGGGGAATGGGAGAAGGCTGTAAATTGGAAGGGGTATTGTTCTATGGATTTTCAACCATCAAAAGGGTAGATGGGGAGAAGTTTCTGCATGAGGGCATCAAATTATTTGAGTAAAAATTTCAAACTAGAAATTATAGGAGAACGAGAATGATTAGTGGGAGAAATAAGAAACGGTGGTGAGTATAGTTGGATAGAGGAAAGAACTTCCTTTGAGGCCACCCTAGAAAGGGTGAAAAAGGGCTGAGGCAAGTTGCCAACTGTCTCAGGGAAGCTCTATTGGAAAGTGTTGGTCGAACAGAGGTGGAAGGTTATGGGTGAACAGTAGGTGAACAGTGCACAATAAGTTTGAGGATTTAGAGTTTGTAGATCGGAACTCCCCTTTCACCATAAATGAGGGTATTTATAGTGAGGAGTTGATGGGTAAGATTATATGGGTTAAGTGCCCCTCATTAATAAGACTATTGCTAGTAGTGTGGGCAGTCTTATTGCCTACGTCGCCTAACAATCCAGGCATTAATAATAAACACCTTCCCTTTGCCCCTATAAAGTTGTCACATCATAGGATAAGGCTATGACATGGTGAGCTCACTGACTGGTTACTTGTTCAACCTCTCTGTTCAATTGTCCCTGAACTGTTCTACTATTGAGCTTAACCCGAGCGGGTCCCTCGAGCATGTTCGGGAATGCTGTTTGGGTGACCTGTCAGGGGTTAAGCTAAACTGTCTACGTGTCATGAGTGGTGACGTGACAATTTGTTTTCCTTTAATAGTTTAGCATGGGTTCATTCTGAGATATATGATTACAAGCCCAAGACTTTTATAGATCTCATTTTATTTTTTTGTGCATGTTACATCAAGTGAATTTGCAGTCTTTTGCATAGCATTTTAGGGACTTATATTACAGGATCAGCTAAGTATCATTAATGATAAAACAACAACAACAACAACAACCAAGCCTTAATCCCACTAGGTGGGGTCGGCTACATGAATCCTTTGTTTCCATTGCGCTCTATCAGTTACCAAATTCTTATCTAAGTTTAAGTAATTAAGATCACTCCTTATAGTTTCTTGCCATGTCTTCTTTGGTCTCCCTCTTCCTCTTTGTACATGGGCAAAATCCAATAACTCAATTTTTCTAACTGGAGCTTCAATTGGCCTACGATTTAGATGTCCAAACCATCGAAGCCGACTTTCTCTAAGTTTATCCTCAATTGGTGCAACACCAACTTTCTTTCGGATATACTCATTTCTCATTCTATCCTTTCGTGTATATCCACACATCCATCTTAACATTCTCATTTCTGCAATATTTATTTTATTTGTATGTTTCTTCTTTGCAGGTCAGCATTCAGCACCATATATCATCGCTGGTCTTATTACAGTTTTAT
>JAEMOT010002817.1:77803-181584 GCA_019297695.1 Apostasia ramifera | reverse complement strand
TTCTTGAATAAAATATTAGCAATTACAAGATCATATGCTGAAGAAAACTCTAAAATAGTTTTATCCTTCTCATTTATCTCTCCAAAACCATATCCACCATGTTTATTATTAAATTCCTCAGCAACACGTCCAACATGTCCATTTAAATCTCCTCCAATAAATAATCTTTCCTCCTGAGGTATCTCTTGTATTAACTCTTCTAAATCATTCCAAAATTTTTCCTTTGTGCTCGCATCTAAGCCAACTTGGGGAGCATACACACTTACAATGTTAATAATCATTCCATTGATTATAATTTTTAAAGCCATAATTCTATCACAATTTCTCTTAACTTCCACTACATGATCCTTCAAGCTCTTATCCAGAATTATACGCACTCCATTCTTATTTTTATTCTTATCAGAGTACCAAAGTTTAAAACCTAGGCCATCAATTTCCTTAGCTTTCTCTCCAACCCATTTTGTTTCCTGCAGGCACAAAATATTAATCTTTCTATGAATCATAATATCCACCAACTCCATTAGCTTGCCCGTCAGGCTGCTTATATTTCAAGTTCCTAATCTAATCCTACTTACTTGAGTTCTACTATGATGGACTAGCTTCTTTACCCGCATCCGTCCATGATGTGGGGACCCTTGCTCATTTTTCACTACACCGGGCGCCGATGCAGCGGCCCTTGCTCATTTTTCACTGTATTCAGGCAATACAGCGCGTCCCTTCCAGGGAACGCCCTAGCTTTAACGCAATTTTCTAAAGGATTCATGTCATGATTGATTCGACAAGTTTTACGCTGGCTGTCGACTGCCTAACGCAACCCTCCGCGTTTCTCATCCGGGACTTGGGACCCGGCAACGACGCGTTTAAGTATCATTAATGATACATATAAAAAATTGGCTGATTGTCACAGGTTTGCACATGAGTTTTCTAAAGGTGATTATGTGATTTTATGGGTTTCTTAAGTGATTCCCATTTAGAGTTGTCAAGAAATTGAAAGCCTATGAAGCAGGATCATTTCAAATTTTGAAAAAATTGGATCGAATGCGTTTGACTTAGATTTACCATCGCATGAGGATTAGTCTGATTTTTAGTGTTTTAGACTTGGTGGCATACAAGGAACCATGAGGAGATCATCTGATGTTACTCCATCCATTAAGTTTGGGATAACCTTGTCATTTTCTCATGAAAATTGTCATATTCTAGCTTGTTGATCTCAAATTACATTCGTTTTGCATCACATGCATTGCTTACTTCAAAACTAAATTCATTTGAGACATATTTATGAGATTCCTGAATGGTATTTCTATGGTCTTTGATAACAAACTTGGGTGCTAGCTCTCCTGATTGTAGATAGCATATATATAATAGTTATATATATAGCTACTAATTATTATGCATGTATATTTATATATTAGTTTTAGTTATTATATATTTACTTACTGTTGTAATTTTTGTATACATATACATGTATATATGTTTTGCTAATTATTCCTAAAATTTGTTGGCAATATACATATAATTAAATTTAGCTCCATATACATCTAGTTATATCAGAAACATATGTTGGCTATACCACACACTAGTTGCTACCAAAGGTATCTATTTTTTATAGCAGCTTTTAACACCAAACAGAGAAAATATAAACGGCTTTGTACAACAGCACTTTGACATATAACTTTACAGTGCAGTGTTTTCTTGTGTAGTACAACAATGTGAAATAGAGCCTTATATGAATCCCAAGTTGAAACATTTTCAAACCAAAAAAAAAGTTTTTTTAGTATACCTGTAAACAAATTTATACTCCATGAAGCTACCAAAGTGGCCTTGTTGTTTCTCTTAAATAGCTTATGTAATGCTTCTGTGACCTTATAACAATTTTCTCTTGCAGCGTAGTCATGTTCTTGTCTGACATGTCAGGGAGATCTCCTTTGTATAAAAGGTAAATGTGTGAATGTAATTTTAATGGAAAATTGGTTGTATATATTTTAAGAATTTTTACTTACATGAAGTCTGATTATTTGCTCCAGAGCATTTGTGTTCTTCAGTTCACCTATATCTAGAGAATTGGTCAATCAGATCAAGAATGCTGGAACAGTATTCCCTCGTATAGGTGCACTGGTTGAGGTTATATTTGTTCCTTTTTAATCTAACTGTTTTGCTTCTTTAGTTGGAGGCCTCTCTTCATTACTTACATTTTCTTGCAGATGAACTTGGAATACTTTGCCATTGATAGTCAGGTATCCGTCATTATTTAGGAATTTCTTTTCTTATTTTGTCGTTTTCAATTACCATTTCAAGGATTTTTTCTTGATCTTTCTCTCTAGCTTCATTTATTTGTTGTTGTGCATGATATATTCTTGTGATTTATTTATATTGGGACATCTTGTTCCTCTTTATTTTATGGACTAACATTATTAATATGAATTAGGGACTCAATTCACTTGTGCAATTTGTGAAATGCAGGGTTTCTTGACTGATCATGAGAGGGCTCTAGAGGATTTGTTTGGTGATAATGCAGAAATTCTGCAAGCCAATGATGCCTATATTTATACCATGGCAGCACGTATTGCAACAGTTTTTGCTTCATTGAGGGTACGAAAATGGCATGTTGAAAATTTGACATGCTCCTTATCTTCTTCCTTTTTGTTAAAAAAATGAATGATAGTCTTGTGTATAACATACTTTAGAGAGGGATGATAAATCGGTTCTTGTTCTACTCTTCTACCTCTAGTTAAAAGCAATAATTTGCATGAATTTTTGGTAAATGATGTGCGATGGTGGTCGTTGGATCTGGCATATGCAAAAAGAGGAAGAGGAAGACCCAAAAAAACATGACAAGAAATTATAAGGAATGAACTTGCATATTTGAAGATAAATGAGGACTTATTATTCTCTTGTTGTTGTTGTTGATGATGTGCCGTGGTGGATTTCTAGTACTTGTAATCATATATACTTGAAGCTATGGACTTGTTATTCTCGTATATATTTTGTTTTTTGTTGTTATTGTTGATGTGTGATGGTGGATTTAAATCTCACACACACACACACACATATATATATATATGTATGTATGTATGTATGTATGTATGCATGTGACCACCTTTCCTTATAGGGAATCAGCCTCAACTAGTTTATGCCTGTGGCTTTGTTGTGCCTTTTGTTTGCTATTCATTTGTAATAAATTACATGATGTGTTTCATAGCATCACTTTTGAATTTGATGTCCTCCACAAATATTTTCTGGCCTTTTCCCAATGTGCTATTGCCACTTGGTAGTGTTAGGTGGTGGAAAAGGGGCTAAATGTGATATTTAATTTCTGAATTTATATGGTTCTCCTTCACATATTTCTGACCCAATAGTATGCATTTTGGTTGTTTGATTAACAATGAATGCTTGGAGTGTCACCAAAACCCTCTCTGAGCTGGAATTTACAAAGATGAAATGTTCGTGAAGCAGTCAGCTGACCCTGCTAACTGATTTTTTTTTCTTTAGCTGATGATTTTTCAAACTCTGTATGTTTATGCAGCTAGATTCATAAGGTTGGACCAATCTTTGACCAATATTCTAAGCCTCGTCAACTATTATTTGATTGTTTATTATTTCCAACATTTTTGGTACCAGAATGTCCCAATCAATACGGAAAAATCTAGTTGAAAGAACATCTCATCTTTGATTTGCTAACATTTAGTGTTAATCACTGAGGGTTTTTTCCCTCTAGTTTTAGCTCACTTAATATCTAATCTTGTGTTTAACTAGCCTAAAAACTGAATATATTTTAGATAGTTGTATATATTTTTTTAATTATTTGTAAATCCTCTTAGGAATTTCCTTATGTGCGCTTCCGTGCCGCAAAATCATCTTTAGATGCTTCTACCATGATAACATATAATGATCTTATTCCAACAAAGCTTGCTGCTGCTGTCTGGCACTATCTCGCCAGGTATAAAGCTACAATTCCTGATTTTCCGAAAATTGAGACCTGCGAATTGCTGATTGTAGATCGGTCAGTTGATCTGGTACTTTGCTAAACTACGTTGAATCTTCCAACTTGTTTAATGACTATATGTTACCTGCTTTAAGAATTTTGCTATCATTGTTGAATTATGTGTAGATTGCACCTATCATCCACGAATGGACGTATGATGCCATGTGCCATGATTTACTAAGCATGGATGGAAACAAATATGTGCAAGAGGTAGCTTATATGTCAGGAAAATTTCTTCCTTTCTTCACCCTAGTTATTTTTGTTCTAAACTAGGATTAGGGTGGGTAGGTGCCAAACAAAACAGGGTCAATTTCAGAGAAAAAGGAGGTCCTTCTAGAGGACCATGATCCTATCTGGCTTGAGCTTAGGCATTCCCATATAGCAGATGTGAGTTTGATAGTTAAAAGTGTTCATTTTTTTGTTTCTTTTCCGGACATGTATATTTGTGTACTGATATCCAGCTATATGCCAGGCAAGTGAGAGGCTACATTTGAAGACGATTAGCTTTATATCTAGAAATAAAGCTGCACAAATTCATCACAGCTCTAGGTAATGAATTTGAGAAATTCACCTTTTGTATATGCGCCCTTATAATAAGAACAAACTTTCCTTTCCCAGTCTTCCCTTCATCCTCCCCTCTCCTCCCCTTCCTACTTCCTCTCAGCTCCCTTCTTTCACCCATCCTGATTCCCCCCCTGCTGCCATCCCTCTACCTCCCTTACTCCTCCTCTACCAACCCTCTTCTCTCCCCAGCATCCTCATACCCATAGTTGTCTGTTGCTCCTCTTTTGCTCTGCTCTTGCTTCGTCCCTCCTCCTTTTTCTTTTCTTTACCTTCCTCCTCCCATAGTGGGGGGATGCTTCACCTTATAGTTTCCTCCATTAGGGCCCAACCATCAGCATTTTTTTTTCTTCAAGGATTAATTTTATCTTGCTTGTCACGTGAAAATTGGAAGCCTATCTATACGTTTCTTTTAATTCACACTTGTTATTGGGTGGTTCTTATTTTCTTGTGTTTCATTTAGGTTTGTTGGTGAGCTATCAACTAAGGATTTGCAAAAGATGGTTCAAGCACTGCCACAATATAGTGAGCAAATTGACAAGCTTTCTCTCCACGTTGAGGTTTATTGTATTTGATTATTTTGGTTGATGTTATATTTAATAGTTGTTTGCTGAAGCATGTGTACTTGCTGGAGGAATCTTTTCCATTTCTGGAACTAGCTATTTCTATATAGAAGTTCTTATTAGTAGTTTCACTTGGAAAAAGGTTAAGGTTCTTTTCTTTATACCCAAACTTAAAATAGGTTTGCGTGTTGGGACTAATGGGCTAGTACCGCTGCTTTATTGACCTCCTAGTAACATTTTGTTGTACTCTTAGTATGATATAAATTACATTGTTACACTTTCACTCGTGTTCTTTCGCCACTCTCATGCAAGTACCACGTGCATGATGATGGAATGCCTTATGCTGTTGCAATCTGTTTCTTTATTTTATGACTTGGAAATGACTTGCAAATATGTCTACTGCATTTCTGGAGAATTTTCTTTCATGCTTTTCTGGACTTACTAGACCTTATAATTTTCCACTAGTTTACAAAGGTGCTATCTGACCGGCCATACTATTTGAGAATGAATGTTTTTTTTTTGAAATGTGGCATTGCCATAGGGAACAAATGTTGGTAGTTAAGATTTAGGTAATTGAGATGCAAATATTGAGATGGATGAGTGAACATACATGGGTGGATCATACTAAGAATTAATATATTAGAGTGAGGGTGGTCATGATATTTATTAAGGATAAAATAAGGGGAGGATATTTAAGGTGATTTAGCCATGCACAACATCGACCATTAGAGGCTCTATACATAAATGTGATGTGATCCAAGCCACTTTGTTAAGGAGGGTAAGGTGTATGCCCAAAATGAATTGGAATAGGATCATAAAAACCGATCTTGAATCACTGGCACTCATGGATAGTGTTCTTTAAATGAAGTTGAATGGAGAAGAAAAGTCAATATAGCTGACTCCAAATATTTGAGATCTTAGGGCTTATTTGGTTGGAGGATAAATTTGGGTAAGGAAAGAGAAAATATTTTATTTTATAGAATTGATGGGAAAGAAATTTATTTTAATTTTGGGAGGTGTGTAGGATGTGAAATAAAGTTAATTTTAAGGTTGGAATTTGTGTTGGATGTGAAATAAAGTTGATTTTTAAGGTTGAAATTTGTGTTGGATGTGAAATAAAGTTATTAAAATTTATAATAAATTTAAAATATTATTATTTTATTTTTTTGCTCATTTTTTGGTTCATACCAAACATGCCTAGGCTCTGTTGTTGGCATCATTATTTTTTGTATAGTTCACAGGAATTTAGTTTTATTCTTTTTCATTAAAATAAAAATGTTATTAAATACAATAACATCAACAATCAAGCATTTATCCTACTAGCTGAGATTGGCTACAAGATCCTTTGCTTCTATTGCACTCTATGGCCCTTTTTGACGTGAGGACTAAAATCAAAACTAAAATGGTACTAATTTAAAAATAATAATAATAGTAATAATAAATAAATTTTTTAATTATTTTACATAAATTTTAATATAAAAAATATTATTTTATGTCACAAACTCAATAATTTTTAATAAAAATATCAATTTTATTTCACATCCTAGATCAAAATGCTCGATTCAAGTATTTTGGTCTAAGATGTGAAATAAAATTGATATTTTTATTGAATATGTGAAATAAAATAATATTTTTTATATTAAAATTTATGTATAATGATTAAAAAAATTTATTTATTATTTTATTATTGTCTTTTAAACTAGTCTCATTTTGGTCCTGATTTTGGTTCTCGCGCCAAATAGGGCCTATCAAATAATAATTCCTAATTCATCTCCAAGTGTGTAAGATTATTTCTTATAATTTTTTGTCATATCTTTTTTAGTTTTCGTTTCCTCTTTTTACATGGGTAGGATTCAATAACTCAACTATTATTACTGAAGCTTTTATCAGTGTACAATTTATGTCTAAACTATTTATGTTAACTTTCTTTGAGCTTATTCTCAATTGAGGCTACTCAAAATCTTCTCACAGATATATTCATTTTTTATCATGTCTTTTTATGTGTATCTTCTTATCAACATTACTATTTTTTTATTTATTTTATTTATATATTTTTATTTTGTAGGCTAGCATTCAGCTTCATATAATATTACTTGACTTGTTGCTGTTCTATAAAAGTTGCTTTTAAGTTTTAGAAAAAACTTTTGTCACACAATACCCTAGATCATTCTTCCACTTTATCTATCAAGCTTGAAGCTTGTTAGTAATACCACCATCCATTTTCCCATTATTTTGTATAATTGATTTGAGGTTTATAAACTGTTTATCCTTTCTGATAACTTAATCACCAATTGTCTCCTTAATACAAATGCTTCTCTCTTGACCAAATTTGCATTTCATATATTCATTTTTTTATTTGCAAAGACAAAAATACTGTATTCGTCAACACTTTTTTTAAATACTTTCATAACTAATATAAAAAGATATGAACTTAAAATTGAAGTTTAGTGTAAACTAATTGTAATAAGGAAATCCTTAACCAAACCCTTTTATATTAGGGCATAAGTTTCAGCCCCTTTATACGTGTTTTTAATAACTTAAATGTGAACAGAGCAATTTTTTTTTTTTTTTCTAAAATTCTTCAAAGTACTTCTTTTGAGATTTTAGCATACATTTTTTTAAATTGATGAAAACCAAATGCTGATTTTTTTCTCTCCAATCTTCTCCATTAAATCTCTTAACAAATGCTAATATCCAAAAAAATTCTTAACAAATGAATAACCTTCATTATAAATCTACTTGCATAAAATCAAATTGGTTTTGTGATGCTCTAGTATCACGATGTAATTTATGCTCGATCTTCCTCTCTTAAAGTTTTAAAGTATGGTTCATTAATTTAATTCTTCTATAGCTAGAACAATTCTGTGCATCGTCTTTTTTCTTGTAAATAGGTATAAATGAACTCTTTCTCCATTCATTTGATATATTTTTAGTCTTTAAAATCATGTTAAACAATCTGCTGAGACAAAAAAAACCTATCTCTCATATATTTTTAGATATTTACTGAAATATTTTTTGGTCTTAGTGATTTTGTTCTTCTTTACAGCCTCTTAAACTTTAACCTTACTAATAAGTTGAATGTTAGAAAAAAATTTATTTATTTTTTGGATGCTAAGTTTATTGAGATTTATCATATTGTCACAACTGTCATTGAAAAACTTTTATAAGTAACTCATACATCTATATTGGATATTTTCTTTCTTGGAATGTGCTTTCTGATCCTTATAATTATTATACTTTACTTGAGTTAATTTTTAAATATTTCTATCTCTTAGCTTGACAAATCTATGTGTTTTTCTCCTTCTTTATTGTCCAACATCTTATATATGTTTTCAAAAATCGCATTCTTTGCATTTATTGTTTTCTTAGATTCTCATTGGGCCACTGTATATTTCTCTCGATTTTCTTTGTTCTTACATTTAGACTAGTCTTTCTATACTGACTCTTGATTTGTTCACTAACTAAAAAGGATAGCTTTGACAGTTCGAAATACGTTTTTCATAAATTCTGAAATTTTTTGTTTAATTCTAATAAGATTGAGTATATTAAAAACTTTTTTGGTCCAACTTGCTAATTTAATTTTGCAGATAGCAGGAAAAATCAACAAAGTGATTAGGGATTTGGGTCTCAAAGAACTGGGACAACTAGAACAAGCTCTTGTTTTTGGAGATGTAGGGACAAAGGAATTGATTAATTTTCTAAGGACAAAACAGGTTACTGTAATTCTGTGCATTTTTAGTATGAGCTTTTAGACATTGCTTCTTATTTATGTTTGATGTAAACTTGGCTTATTCATCAGGATGTAAACCCTGAAAATAAGCTCCGTTTGCTATGGATATATGCGGCTCTCTATCCTGAGAAGTTTGAAAGCGAGAAAGGTGAAAAGTTGATGGAGGTAGTTTTTTTGGCTTATATGTGGTTTATGTTATAGGATTTTGATTTTTTTCTTTTGCAGTCTTCTACTTATACGTCTTCCTCTCATGGAAATGTACTGTCCTTCATATTTGGTGTGTGAAATTTTATTTATTTGTTTATTGATGTTTCCCTACTCATTCTTTTATGCTTTGTAATTGCTAGAGGAATTAGCAAGGAACTCTTGTTAAGGCTAAACTCATTGATGAATTACAGTTTGGACGTACAAGAACTGAACATTAGGATTATTAATGAATGGAGTTGAATTTGTTCTTGATATAAATAAGCATTCGAGCCCTTCTTATTGTCCATTATAAACAAATATTTACCATAGATTAGTATCTAAGTTTGAATTTTTCATGCAATGTTGAATTACAAGAGAGTTCATCTTTTATGTAGGGTAAAGATACGACACATTGAATTGCATAATTTCTCAATAATTCTTAAAAAATGATACTAATTATTTCTTAGTTCATTTAACTTCCTTTAAGTCTTCTAAATGAAAAGGCTAGGAATATGGTATCACTTGTGTGATATTGTTAGATATCTTGGGTCTATAGAAATGGAGATTAGATGAGCAGATCTAGTAGACTTGAGGCTAAGTGACTATTATATGTAACTGCTAATGAATATTGTTATAGCAAAAGCATATCTTTGATATTTAAAAGAAATTTACTAAAGCTTAATGATGCAAAGTATTCTTAGTACCAACGATGACAACACAGCTCGAGGATGACTTTTATGGAGAATGAGACTGTGTGAGAGTTTTATTTGTTGGGCTTTATTAGAGCTTTGGGCCCAAGTTGTCCCAATTAATCCCTCCCCTTCTCTTGTTTGATCAACAAACAACTTGATCCTAGATATTGATTAAGTTGTTCATGTAGGGTGGAGATCTAGCTTGTTAGATATCAAGGACTAAGATTAATGGGTTTCATATATATATAAGATGAGTTAAGAGAATTAGGGGAGCTAGAAGATTGAAAACCCTAATTTGAGAGAGGAGAGAGAGCTTCCTCTCCACCAGCCGGCTGCCACCGCCAGTGTCCTGTCTTATCGTCATTGCTGCTACTAGAGAGGAGAGGATTAAGTGAGGGGCCCTTCATCACAGTAGCTCCCCTTCCCCATGCCATTGCTAGACGCCACCACTATCACCACTCAGCAACCATTACTTCTTGTGTCGTTGATGTTAATGGCTTTGCCACCGGCCTGCTATCAGTCTACTGCTGCTAGGAATCGAGCCCGAAAGGGGTTTTCCTTCTCTGCAGTCGGCCACCTCCTAGCGCCATTGCTAGATGTTGCCTCCATCGTTGTCTCCTGGTGGTTGTTGCACACATTGCCGACGACACCATTGGTGCTATTGCAAGCGCCCCACCATTTCGAGAAGGTCTGATCCAGAGCTACTTCCCCTCTCTATGCCATCGCTGACTGTCGTAGTCGTTGCTACAGTTTTGTTGTCGTCGACATATGGAGCAAATCGATGCGATGTCAGTCTTGGAGCTTAATGCGATGCTGATCCTTTGCGCAAGTTAGCTGCGATCTGAGATAGGTTATTGGATTACCTCGTTCTTACAGTGTTATTAATTTACCCCCCTTATCATTTTACCATAGATTATGGTATGGATTACCTAGATTTTCTTTTATTTTCCTCTAAATTTATTTTTGTTTGATCTATTTTCTTGCTAAACATTGTTATTCTATGCTTTTTATAATTTTGGATGGTCAAGGGATTGGAAATGCGTAGTAATCAAAAGACTTTGGAGATGGGAGGAGACTTGTGAAGTGTCTAATCAGAAGTTAGATTCTTGGATTAGCATCTTAGAAGCAAATAGATTTAAACCGTGTTGAAATAGTCCTAATGTTCACTTCTTGTACTTCCACAGAGTAATGATAATTATGATATTAGATAAGAACAGGTACTCAAACCAGGCTTTAAGGTTAATTTCTTACACTTTCTAACTTGATTTTAGTTATTTGATTTATTGATTGAGTAATTTGCTTGAGTCTATATTTGTTTTCCAAACAGAAAATATATTAACCTTATTTTCCTTGCGACTTGAAAATGAAATCATGCTTATTCAATTCTTTTAGTTCATCACAGTAAAAAGAAAGAAAAAATGTCATGTTCATAGAGACTTAATGACTATGAGGAGTTATTCATCCAGAAATCCCTTATATAGCATATTGTGATTGAGTTTAATGAGAGAAAAACACCTAGTGTGAGCCTTTCCTGGTGGAAGTTATATGCATCCCTAGTCAGCTAATTCGAGTTCATTTAAACTGAAGGAGAATGATTCAAAATCCATTGGAGGTAAAAGAGGAATTTGATTATTTTATTATTAAGGGTTTTGATTTCTTTCTTTGATTCTGATATTTATAGGGGGATTTGCTGGATACCATTTGAGCTTTGGAATTTTTTATTTTATGTTTATTTTAGTAATTTCCTTCTGTTGTTTAGGCAAGTTTCTTTTTCCCTTTTACCTTCTCTTTGCATGGGCAATCTCTTTAGATTGTTTCATTGCTTTTGAATTAGGTAATGTGAATTATAAAGAAAAGAATATTTTTTGCCCACATTCTTTTTCTTCCTAGTTCTCCTCTCTATTGCTTCCCTTTCTTTGCCTTTCTCAATTTCCTATCCTCTCTGTCCTTTATAAGTCCCAAATCCCCAAGTAATTGGAATTAAGGCTTACTGTTTTTAAATGAGTTAAGGCTCTCTGTCCTATATCATTTATGCGGAAATATGAAACTGTTTTTAAATGAATAGGACGAAAAAAGTTTCAAATTAACTTGATTTTAAGTTGTTAAAAGCATTTTTAGAAATGGGATTCAATACTACACACACAACAATTGTTGTTAAGGAAGAAAAGAAAATTTTTTAATTGGAATTGTTATTGTTGTTGTTCTGGTGCTAAACTTCGTCATGGGTTATGTATTTGATTTGAGTCCAAAGGCATTGGCTGGCTTATTGAAATGCAAAGAGATGTGGCAGTTCCACCAATTAAATTATTTCTAATGTGCATCTCTTTTGAACAAAAGTTGTTGAACTCATGTTTATGATGATATTGTTGAGGGAAAAGGCTTCTTTTTGGTATATTGAGGTAGTTCTGCTATATTATTTAGTGACAATTAAGGATTATCTATAGAAACTTTATTTCATATTTTGTTATTCAACTGCAATTCAATTAGTTTTTTCTCTATTTAGGCAGAATGTTTGTCGAATACAAGACTAATGTGCTATGTTGGTCCTTATAAATGGTGTGTATGGAACTTTGGTTGGATAAAATATTGCAATATATCAAGTAAATTTATATAAGCTGTCTTATGACAACTAAAATAATTTGCTGTTTGTGTTGCTTAATCATATAATATGTGACTCTCTTTGCTTTTCAGTTGGCGAGATTATCATCTGACGACACAACTGCCATTTATAATATGAGATACTTGAGGTTTCCAGAGAGAAAAAAGATATCAAGGGGCTTCCCACTGAAGTTTGACGTTCATAAGGTCAGCATCTGAATTTTTGTTTGCTTATATTTAGCTCCTTGCTTCTGTTGCCCCCTAATTAGTCCGTTCACATTGTTGGCTAATAGAAAAGGCATGCAGCTAGGAAAGAGCGGAATGATGAACAAGAATCATGGCAACTAGCACGATTCTACCCTATTATAGTGGTACTCACTGGACTTGTATCCTTGCTTTGTCTGTCATGCTTTATCATGTCCAAGTATCTTCATTACGAGTACTTATTTTCTTTGGCAACTGAATTTACAACTGAATTCAAAATGCTACTTTGTTTTTTATAATGATTGTCATATTGCATTTCCCATGGTATCAAAAACTTAAATTGCTAAGCAAAGTTATTAATCTCCTAGAAGAATGAACCCCTCCTAGTTAAGGCCTGATAGTTAAGGGACTTTAGGCTATCAATTCTACTGAATCCTAAAAGCCTTTGAAGATTTAAATAATGAATTCAATATTTCAATATTAGCAGGCCTGTGTATAATGATTATAATATTGTAAGGTGGCTCATATTTGCTTGGATTACTCTAGTGTATCTGTAATTTCTCTGTTTAGCTTTACTAGTACTTGTTCGGTTGAAATATCAAAAATCAATTCCAACAGATATACAATTAATTGCTTATGTCGCCTTTCATTTTAGATTCATTGATATACATGGAATTTTGTTTTCTTGTGGTTCTTAACCGCACTGTTCTTTATATAATACAGGATCTGATTGAGAAGCTCACCATGGGTTGTCTGCCTGAGAATGAGTACCACTGCATGAATTATCCGAGTTCTTCAGTTTATGGAACTCCAATTCGAACTCCACATCGTCTATCTGTTCGAACGGCTCACGGCGAAAATCCAAGTTCTTCAGTTTATGGAACTCCAATTCGAACTCCACATCGCCTATCTGTTCGAACAGCTCATGGCGAAAATCCAAGTTCTTCAGTTTATGGAACTCCAATTCGAACTCCACCTCGCCTATCTGTTCGAACAGCTTATGGCGAAAATCCTCAATCCGTAAGGTCCAAGCTTACTGCTACATGGGCTAGACGTCGCAGTACTGATGATGGATATTCTAGGTGCTCCTCATTTTCCTAATCCTTCATTAGCTTTTCTAGGGCACCCATTAACCTTTTAATTATTGGTCCTTTGCAGTGATCCTATTTTGGGACATGCATCTGGTGATTTAAGAAAAATGGGCCAGCGGATTTTTGTTTTTATAATTGGAGGAGCCACTCGATCTGAGGTGAGTGTTCTTTATTTTGGTGCATGCCATGGTAAAATTGACTGTTTATATTAATCATACAAATCATAGAATTAGCATTGTACACTCAAAACACGTAAATACTAATTTTTACACACTTCTTTTATTCATCTTGACAGGTGTTTTCCAATAATTAAGTTACTTCTAACCTAGGTTATGACGAAAAAGATATAGCTGCTCATCAATCTATAAAATTTACATAGAACATATGATAGACTTGAATATTGACATATATTACAACCTTTTGAATCAGGCAAAAGATAGAATTTTTTTTATTCCTAAAAGATTGTGCTGACAGTAATTTTCATGTTGAAATCTTAGTATTTGTATTTTTTGAGTATGCACAATGTAAATAACATAATCTGGATGATTAATATGCAAACATATAACTTTACTGGGACATGTATATCAATCTGCCTTATTTTTTAAGTACTATTTTACACTTGTGCACCATTGTCCTTCTTACGCTTAAAATGGCAATATCAGCTTCGTGCAGCCCATAAATTATCTTCAAAACTTAAGAGAGAGATAATCCTTGGTTCAACTAGTCTTGATGATCCTGGACAATTTATTATGGTGAGTTTGGATTTTCTTTCTAATGCATCAATCATGTGTCAAACACCATTATGTCTGTAGTTCCAATCACTTCTCAATGTTATTCTGCTTCTTGTTGAGAAAAGAAAGAAAAAACCTTTTATGCCTACGTCCTTTATGTTTTTGTGTATAACTTTAATATTGGTTCCCGTCATATGGATACATCATTGCAGAAGCTGAAGAAGCTAACCACTGAAGATATTTCATTGGATGACCTTCAGATATAATTAATGCACTTTTACGGGGTACCAATCTTGCCAACATTTAATCACCTTTATTACTAATCCGTAGTAAATTTTTTGTTTTCCTTGCTATGTATAACCAGAATTTCATGATGAGTTTTATCATTTACCATGCAGACAGAAGTTCACATTGGGAAAGCATATATTTCTAGTTCATGGATGTAAGTAATTTCTTGCATGTATCAAGCTGTACATATTGATAGTGTGGTTTATCTGAAAAATTATCAGGCATGTGTTTATATTTTTCAAAGAATTAGCTAGTTTGTCTTGCCTCTAGCTTTTTGATAGAAAATTAACTTTCACAACTTCATTTATACAATCCATTGCCCTATATATATTTTTGGGTAAATTACATCTGGGCCCCCTAAGGTGAGAGAATATACAAAATGATCTCAATTTTAAAAAATTTGCAAGATAAGTCCTTAAGATATGATTTGTACGAGCACACAAGTCCCCAAGTATAGTTTGTATGAGCACATTGGCCCCCCATTTTGATTCTGGCTAGTTAACATAATCCCTATTGATATAAACGCCAATATTAACCGAATACAATCATTAAATCTTTCTCTATATACGAAAATACCCCTTATTTAACCCTCACAATTTTTATAATTTTTCTTTTTTTATTTTTTTGAATCCCTATTGTAGCTCAAATTCATCCTCTTAAGTTTTTTTTAGGGAAAAAAATATTTGAAATAAGCTCATTATTTTAGGTGACATAAAAATTTTAAAAGTACAGACCTCACCTAGGGGGTCTACCTTGAAAAAGTTTTAAAATTGAGACTAGTTTGCATTTTCTTTCCAACCTCAGGAGCCTAGTTGCAATTTACTCTATATTTTTTATTTGTAAGTTCTTTAATATTATTGCTTTTGTTTTGATGGCCAATCACATTGTATGGCTCCAATGACCAAATTTTGGGTCTAGTTTGAACTCTTTAACACTGAGTGCAGGTGATGGAATAGTTCAAATTCCAACCGGTTATGATTGCATCTTAATGGAAATTGTTATAAATGATTCAATAATATGATACGTCTTTAATAGCCCTTTTACGTTGTAGCTTGCAAATCACTTACTTTACTTTAGGATAACTGATATAATTTGCTTGATAATCAATTCTAAAGTAAATTTGGTGATGGTCAGATCTAAAATCATGTTAATGTATAGTTCAAAAAAATCGTGTTGACGTGTGATGAGATGATTCGAGCCCTAATCAGTATGCAGAAATGAAAATATGATCTTAAATGCAAGACCTAGATAGATTCCAGTGCAGTGGGAGTGAAGCCTCAGACCTAAATTTTATAGAAACCCGGGAATGCGATACATCAGATTACTGCATGTTCTCCATCCATACAACTATTGCAGCAAAGAATGGAGAATTAGAATGCAATTCAAATGCAATCAAAAACCCCAGGATCTGATCTGAAGAAAGATCTAAAATCGTCCCTGAACAACCTTGACCTCATCTGTTGGGTTGAAGAGATGAGAAATCAATGACAAATCAAATAATCTGATTGCATCCAGGCATACATTTATTTTAAGAATTGTGGAATGTTTCGAGGAAAGGAAAATTTATAGGAACAAAAACCAGAAACTAGATAAGAGATGAATGATAAAGACCTCATAAGATCAGACCAAAAAAAATTGAATTATTGTGTTGATTCATAGCTACAAGTTGTTACAACAATTGCAGAAGGATGGATTTATGCATGGAACAATCGAAATCCAAACTTCCACTCATAAACTCAGAGAATCAAATATTAACACAAAGATGAAA
Organism: Apostasia ramifera; assembly: GCA_019297695.1. Classification (NCBI taxonomy): domain Eukaryota; kingdom Viridiplantae; phylum Streptophyta; class Magnoliopsida; order Asparagales; family Orchidaceae; genus Apostasia; species Apostasia ramifera. Next base: position 165,190 of record JAEMOT010002817.1, on the reverse strand, counting down.
ATTTGATCTAAAAATATCCAAAATACCCCTAAAATTGGACAAAAACAAAAAAAAATTCTTTTTATCATTTTTTTCTCATCGTAGACCACAAGGTACAAACTTTATTAAATCACAAGATGTAAACTCCATCACAGTGATACATACACATTCAGTCTAGGAAGCACATACAAGATATGGGAACACGAGTATACGAAAGGATATGCCATCATGACAACTTCTCAAATTACGGGATGCAAGCACAGCAAAATATGTCAAATAATATAATAATTAAATAACAGATATTAATATGACAGTATAATTTACTGTAGCTTTTACTTAATATTGTAAAAGTGCTTAGGAAGCACGAACATGGCATAGGGACATCGAGGCACGGCACGTGACATGCTCAGATGCACAAAAGTGTACTTTCTGGCATTTAGCAAATCGAGTATTGGTATTTTTGTCATGAGAGAAATTTTTGGGTTCGAATGGAGTACGTGTCAAATTTTCAGCAACAAATCGCCGCACTATATGTGCGCAAGTGGCTCCACGATCAATGGGAAATCGGAACGATGCACTAGTTATATGTTTCAGCAACATAGGAGTACTTTTAAATTACGTAGGGTTATTTCTTTGCTATTAGGGGAATTTCATTGCTAACTATAACATTCTTTTGCTACGTAGAGGCTTTTTGTTGTTGCATAATAGCTGAAACATTTTATAGAAGGTAAAAATACGACTGGGATCAAAATGCTCTATGTAGCAATGTAGTGCCCTTACATAGCAATGAAATTCCCCTTATTGAAATTTCCTTACATAGCTCATTTCCAGCCTTAGATAGTATATTCGAGCTTTTACGCAGCTTCTGCGTAAAGTAACAACTCACTGACACACCGTTGCGCTTTCTCACAGCGCATATCCGCTTCTCCATGTTACACACGATTTTCCACTGAATATCTAACATGTTATTCTATCTGAACCAAATAATTTATCATGTCACATGGTTTATTATAAAAATGACATAATTCAATGCTTGTCCTTTCTAATTTTTATAATCAATGATTAAATAAGACCAGTATTTTTTCTATATTTTTAAACAATCATTTGTAACCTTCTTTTAATTCTCAAAAAAAAAAAAAAATTCTTTTGGTTGCAATATTATGCCAACATTGGTGCCTCAAAAAAATGATTTTGTGCAAACAAACCATATTTGTGGCAAATGATTGTGTTGTGTGAAGAGCTGGAGTATTAGCATATTAGATGAATAGTGTTTCCTTACTAGGGTTATTGTTCATAAGGCTTGTGTATATAGGTAGAAGTATTATAGTTATTTTATACGTGTTCAATGAACTAAGGAACTCGAGTGCACAAGGGTCAAAGTTTGGCTCGAAGATCGATAGTCGCTTGATGTTTAGATCGATATCTAGCTCTAATTGAGCTCGGTTCGAGTTTATTGAGCCGAGCCGCGAGCTATGATCGGATCAGATCAACTTGGCTCAATCTCTATTTTTTTAAATATAAATAATGTATTTAGTCATTTATTGTAATTATTTTTTTACTTATATATAAGCATGTGTTAGTTATTGTTCGGACATTTTTTAAGTGATCTTGTTAGTATGATTAATCCAATTTTATTTCTTAGCTAGGCAATTTGTTAAAAAATGTTTTAATTATTGGAGAGTTAGGGTTTGCTCGATTAAAGCTGAAGTCATGTCGAAGTTGAAATGAGCTAGCTTGAACTCAAATCGAATTGCGACGAATCGAGTTTGAGCCGTTCCCAGTTCGGTTCGAACTCAAATTGTTCTCCTCTTATGCACAAACATTGATACATCAGACATGTGCAGTGATTTCAAAATTGTGGACTTTTAAGTGTAATGCCACTTCAGCCTCATAATCAAATATTTAATGTTATTTATGTAAGAGGCATTTACAGACATGCCACCGAGAACTTTAAATATTATATCCTATTTTAAATCATGTCACCCCATTATTTAAATTTTGTAAAGAAGGTAGTGTGTACATAATATTCAAAGTTTGGGTGGCATGTAGATAATTATTCCAACTGCAGCATTCAAATAATGCCCTAATTCATATATACTTAAAAAATAATATACATTATTGTCTACAGTTTCCTTAACAGTGAGTGATTTGATGCCCTCCAGTATCTATATGATTGATATCTTCTTTATCATCAAAAATCAAACACCAGCATTCCTCTACTTTCATGCCTGTTTATCTGTTCCTTTTTTGCACGCTTTTTATCACTACATTTCAAAGCCCCCTGTTACTTGTGTTGTCCTAAAAATTGATGGAATCTTTTTAAAGCTTTTTCAGGCTTTTGTGGAACATTTTCATTCATGCTATGATTTTGTTCATTCGTACATGAACTGCTTGCATTATAGTTTTCTTTCAGGTTGATTTTATGCATGCTGCTTGAAATTTGATTTTTTTCTGTTACTTTTATTGGTTTCATTTGATTTACTTATCATCAATTTATCTGTTGCTTTTCGCTTTTTAAATTAATGGCTTGATGCCCTTATCTAGGGTGTTAACTCGGGTTTATGTCATTCGGTTCACTGCAAAAACATTTTGGTTCAGGTTTTGGGTTTGGTTCACCAATTTGAACCCAGTCCTATTAGACTTTGGTATTATTATCATACTTATAAGTAGTATACATTTAGTATATATATATATATTTAACAGTAAAGATGTTAAATGCTGTTTTTTGCCCCTTTTCTTGCTCATCTCTTTCCACTTACTTGTTATAAAACATTCTACAAGTTACGCTGTCAGGATCCAGTAATTTCTTCTATAGGTACATGTTAGAGCTTTCTCTAACACCCCTAGTCGAACAGCTCTAGTTGAACAACCCTCCTCGAACAGTTCTTCAAGGAGATATCATCAGATCGTACTCTCAGTACTACTATGTCAACTCAGCATTTAAGGCAGCATGAGGATCCACTGCCTAATCGTCATTTGCAGGAGTAGGTGGCAGATGTGACAGACTGTACTCATTATATCCTCTCCTCTCCAAGGTATAAATAAGAGAGGAGAAACTCTCTCATGGGGTTGGTCAAGTTGCCTCTCGTTTTCTCTTGTACTTTTTTACTTATTCGGTCTCCATTTAGAGACCCTCAAGCTTTGTAAGAGAAGGGATTTAATTAGTGGATTTAAACCGCCTCGAGGGCGTCTTGGTTTTTCCTCCGGATATTCAGGTTTCCACGTAAAAATTTAGCGTCTTATTTCTGGCATATTTTTTGCATTAACAGTACATAAACACAATCAAAACTCTTACCATTCTTTTATCACTTTTATGTCGTGGTTCGTCGATATAGATGTCATAGATCGGGGAGATAATATGTATGATCTGTTTATTTCTTTTAGATGTATGTGCATATGATAAGGGTTTAAAGCTTCAAAACCTGAACTTCGTTAAAACAATTTCTGATTCAAATTAATTCAAAATTTATTATTACATCAAGCAATTAAAACCCATACCCGTACCCCATTCTCTCCGTTGATGCAATAGTAACGGTGATTGGGCTGCATAGTTTTTTTAATTCAGAAAAACGATTCTACGTCCCTCATGGGCCGAATGTGGGCCCACATTGTTTCATCTAATCCAGCCCAGCCCAGCCAACACGAATCCCCCACCTTTCTGTCAGATCGCTTGTCACCACACGTGCAAATGCCTGTCGCCCAGGCGACCGGCACGCCCACACCCCTTCCCTCTCTCTCTCTCTCTCTCTCTCGGCCAACAAAAGGTGGGAGATGGGATAATGGGTTCCTCTTCGTCCCCCCATTATGGATGGAGTGGGTTCGAGCTTTTGATTATCAGCTCGAATCCAGAACTTTCAGATTCAGTTTAAATTTACCTTTTGATAAAAAAAAAATAGTTAGAGCTGACAATTACATTTCAATTTTAAAAAAAATTAAATAAACTGTCAAATCACTTATATATATATATAATTCATCGAGGACGACTTTTGGGAGATTGCGGACCGAATGAGTGTTCGACGAAAAGAAAAAGCGGAGGATGCCGAATGAATATAAAGAATAGAAATAAAAGTAAGGATACGAAAATAATTTTACATAAAAGCTCTGTCAATTAGATAAAATTATAGATGTTTTTAAGCGATATGAAGAAGCTCGGACTGTTATTTTTCTCGCTTACAAGAGGGTATTATACGAGAGAGTTTTGAGATGGCTAGCCTTAGCTAGAGTGTTATGGTTTGTTAATTATTTCCGTTCTCTCACTTTGGTAGATTAAGGAGTTAAGCTACCTATATGGTTATACTAATGCATATGACCTCTAGAGTGGTAGCTAATGCTTCTTTTTTTTAAAGCTTTCATGGATTTGTCCTTTTTGATAAGCTGACTGCTGTCTCTTATGGATATTTGAGCTATATTTGATAATGTTAGAGCATTTTGGGAGGTTTATTCTCATCTCTATGGGCTTGAGGAAGTCATCTCCTTTGAATTGGGATTGATGTGGGAGCAAGACTCGGACTTATATTTTTCATACTGACAAGAATCTTATGGCAAGTTCGGTTGTTGGGGCTAGCTATTTTTGAAGATATTCTCGTGTTTAGACCACGATATTGCTTTTTTGAGTTATCTTATGCTTAGAGCGTAATGTGAGCACAAGATAGACTTATTGGCTGATGAGATAATCTTTTTGGTAGTTTAGGGCCCTGCTATGCGTAATATCTCCTATAGATGTCACAATGCAATTATTCAACATTCCCCTATTGGCAATCGACTTTTGCACTAACTCTCGGAGTTGTTCGGTGACGCATACATAACTCAAATTTATTAGAAGGCTTTTATATTAATACATTCAAGTTTGTTTAAAAAAAATGCGCATTCAAGTTTGTTTGAAATAAAATAAATTTAATTTAATATAAACATATTTTCTTTGGAATTCAAACTACTAAACTACTAATAAGAGTAGGGAAATCACCCTAAAAAGCAAGAGTGATACCTAAAGTTAAATCAACTCAAGGTGGCTGAGCACTCGAAAATTGTTCTTATTTTACTCGATAAAGTCAACTTGGATTTCTCAATTTGCCCAAAATAATATCTATTTAACTCACGATTAACTCAATATTTATATATTAATGTGCATCTAGGCTTGCTTGATATATATATATAAAATATTCTATGTATATGAATATATATATTATATTGGAAATGCATTATAGAGAATACTATACAAGTACATATAAAACACTTACAAGTCTGACAAAAAAATATATTTAATTTACATTATATGTAAAAGAATATTTAAATTAGAAAATAAAATTAAATATTAAGCTCAATTTAATTTAAAAAATAATTTAAAATTAAATATATTTTAGTCCATTTAAATTAAATTTGACATAAATTTTAAGAATTTAAATTTGAGTTAAGGCTGGTTTGCTCTCCATACCAGCTAATTACAAGCTTGAAGCCTGCGCAAGGGTGCAGTTTTCTAGATTATTGGTATGAAGGCAAAGTTCTTCATTAAAAAAAAAAAAAGAGAAAATGTTCGCTTTAATTTTCAACGTCGCATCATAAAAAAAATTCAATAGATTCTTTTTGTCTATTATAATTTGTAATTTTATTGCTCAGAGCATAAATGTTAAATCACGATAATAATTATTTTTAGTCAATGAAATTTTATAACCAATAAAAAATTAAATTTATTTCTCATATTACACTTATTTTAAGATAAAATTAATTTTATTTATTTCATATAAAAACATTTCATTAATCTTAAACAATTGTAGGCTTTATTAAACTTCTATAGAACTTTTAATACATGTGATAAAATTTTACTATACCATTAAATACTTCCTATAGCACTTTGATGATCATGATATTCAATGAAATAATAAATCATATGATCATGATAATTTAACCACTCTTTCAATTTGGTGTTAGTTAAACAAAAAATCAATTCACTAAATCTTTATTTAGTCTGATTAACATATATATATATATAAGAGTTTTTACATACAAGACATAAAATTTACACAAAATTATGCATTTCACCATTAATTTGTAAATATTACCACTATCACACCATATTAATTTAAATTTTACGCATTTCACATATTTCACATATTTCACATATTTCATATACTTTATAATATTATATGTAAATTAAAATACATAAATATATTAATATTTAAATTTTAATATATTTTTTTATTTTTTACTGTAAACACATCAATTTTCTTACTTCAATTAAAAATTATAGTCATGTGGATTTAGATTCGGCACCCTAATTGGAATTTTTAAATAGGATAAATAAATTAAAATACATAAATTCATAAATATTTAAATTATTATTTATATAAATTAATTTATTTATAGTATTTAATTAATATATTAATAATATAGTTAAGATTAAGGCCAATTTAGAAATGTAAAGTTCACCATCAAAAAATATGGTGTGAAATATGTGAAATGCATAAAATTTAAATGAATATGGTGTGATAGTGATAATATTTATGAATTGATGGTGAAATGTGTAATTTCGTGTAAATTTCATGTCCTGTATGTAAAAACCCCATATATATATATATATATCTACGTTATTATTGATCTTCTTTATTTTAAAACTTAGCTATGTTATTTAGCATTAAACTAAAATATCAAAATGTTAGAATCATCCGACATCCCTTTAAGGATTAACCTTAGATCAATGACTTTAAATATTCCTTCTTACCGAATGAATTTTAGCTCGATATCTGGTGGTGCATGGTATGTCCGTAATTTGTTCAAATAAAAATCATTGGGTGCCACCTATTTACGTTTTTAAAAAAAATACCAAAAGCTTGGGATCATCTGTTTTAAGTATTCGAAAAATTCTTTTCACCGAACAAATTTTTTTGTCTTTCGATGGTATAACTTGAGAACTACAGGGCCCTGTTTGGTTAGCAGCCATTTCGGCTATGATCATGGCCAAAATAACCTCAAATTATTTTTTTTTTTAAAAAAAATTATTTTTCATCCTCAATACATAAATATTAATCTAAAAAATTCACTTTATATTATATTTTACATAACTTTTTAACACATTATACTTAATTTTTTATTATTATTTTTTTTAATAAAATTGTTGGAAGCCATTTTGGCCATGGCCTGACCTCCAACCAAACAGGGCCCAGAAGACGGGTACCACCCCGGCTAGATTTAGGAATGAATCAAGCCACCGTTCCCTCTTAGCACACTTTCTATAAATTTGTAGGACTATTTTAATAATTTAGGCAGACATGACTAATAAATACTTGCTATATTGTGATTTTTTTTATCGACATAAATGAGAATATTAAGATTAATGAGTAGGTATATGCGAAATAATAAGATAAAAATGAGTATATTCGTAAAAAAATGGAGTTGCCTCAACTGAAGATGAGCTCAGGGAGAATTAATTTAGACGATTTAAATATATAAGTCGTAGGCTGATAAAAGCTTCAGTAAGGAAAGTTAAATTATTGAATCTTGCCTATATAAAAAAATAGAGAGGATGGCCAAAATAAACATAATATGAAACTATAAAGAATAATTTTACATATTTAAAGTTAAATAAAAATTTATTATTTAACAGAATGTAATAAAAATAAAAGAATCATATAATAGATCCCACCTAATGCGTTAAATTTTTAATTTATTATTATTATTATTATTATTATGGCTTTGCATGCCCTCTTTTTTTTTTTTGAAGGTCGGCCGTAGCCTATGTATTAAAGCAATAAAAATAAAGTATCAAATACAGGACAAGCAATCCTTAAGGAGGATTGCACAAAAATCAGAAGGGAGGGACGTATTCCACTCCCAACTAACATCTGAAGAAAGAGCAAAGGAAGCGATATAGTCAGCGGCCATATTGCATGCCCTCTTTTGAAGGGCAAAGTAGCTAGCCTCCCTTCTCTTTTTGCTCATCTTCCTTTCTAGCCTTAATAATAATAATAATAATAACAGCTGCATTTTTTAGCTTAGATTTGTCTAGAATTGGGCAATGGGTGGGCCGGGCTTGATATGGGCCGGGCTTAATCGGGCTTTGACTAAGTTAAATTGAGCTCGGGTCGAATTTAGCTCGGCTTACGGGCCTACTTTTATTACCAAGCCCGCAAATGTGTGGGTCGGGCTACCCACGGGCTTTATTTGGCTCGAAATTTTTTTTGGACAGAGAAAATATTTTATTTTTTAAGTTTAATATCAAAGAACTTTATTTTTATATTAAAAATATATAAAATATAAAATAAAGTTGATTATAGTATTCATATTTATGTTAGAGGTATAATAAAGTTTATTTTTGTAGTTAAAAGTTTTGTTAGGCCCAAAAATATCTCAAACAAAACGAAGCCAAAGTCTCTGAAATTTATATCCAAACATAATTTAAGTCCTAGTTATTCTGGCATACTATAATATTGCTATTTACGCTTTTCATAATTACATATTAATATAATTTTATTTAAGTTGATAATTACAAAATTCAATAATATCTTTCCTTGGATATTGATTTAAAATAGTTAAACAAATCAATAAGAACTCTAAGCTAGTAAGCTCCATATTTTCATTCAATTTCTTTAATAACCAAAGAAAAAAATTAGAACCTAATTAGTATAATTTCAATAATATCTATTATAATATAAATATTATGAAAAGAAGCATATATGGCAACATCTTCATTTTCAATATGGGCGGGTCGGGTTTGGCGCGGGCCGGGCTTAACCGGACTTTGACTAAGTCAAATCGGGTTCGGGCCGGGCCAAACCCGAATATCGGGCCAAAATGAATAACCAAATCCATTTAAAAATTATCAGGCTTTGACTAGTCTGTCGGGCCACCCGCCCAATGCCCAGGTCTATTTATCATGTGTAAAATTAGAACAAGGTGTCAATTATAACACTGATATTATACGTATTTAAATAATAATAATAATAATAATAATAATAATAAAAAAATTTTTTTTTTTTCATGAAATATGTGTATGGAAGACAAGGGAGAGAAGACACATGGTATGCAAGTGGCAACCAAGTGAGTCCCACCAACTATTTATGGTAGGTAAAAAAATCGAGCACAAATCGACCTAAATTCAAGATAAAACATTAAAGCCAATAACCATTTATTTACCTTCGAATATATTTTTGAGTTGATTTATACGAGTTATAAGTTTGCATCGTGAACAAAATAGACATTATTATTGTATATATACACATTATTTGAGGAACAAATACCAAACAAAATAGACAACATTCATAAAAAAAATAGGTCTCATCGTAAAGATGTGCAATGTTAACAACACATGTTCTTGATCATTATGAGGTACATTATCATTGTGAAGTGATCCCTTAATTTTTTTGTTAGATTTCATATTCTATTAGGCCTACTGATATTTTAATTTATGATTGGCACGAACGTACAACCTTTGTAATTTATATGCTAATAGTATATTAGTCTTGACATCCGGCATTACTGTTATCTCAAATTATGTTCCGTGCGAAGATATATATCAGGTTGTTTATATATATAAATAAGATTTAGTATTGTTGCTATTAACTAATCGATCGGATCTCAAGCAGACTCAATCGAATCCTATGCCGGTTTGATAATAAAATTAATACGTTACTTAACTTGCTTATATATCAAACTCATTTCGATCTAAAATATAATTTAACTTTCAATCGATCTTCGAATGAAATTAAAAATCCCATCATATCGAGTTTAAGTCATCAATAATTTTGTGGCCTTTGGAGCATGCATTTATTTTTATTTGCTATATGAGTGAACACTGATGTGAAGCCAACCAATTTGATGTGAAGAAGGGAAATGGCTATGGCTAATAAACTGAATTTGTTTTGGTTTTCTTTTATTAAATTACATCCACTACAACAACATTTTTTTTTTGATTCATTAGGAAATTTTATTTATGTTGATAAGAATTTAATTAAAATGTAATTACCATTTTAAATAGTCTAATATTTTACTTATAAAATTTTAGTATTCAATTACGTCGCATTTTTATTTTAAAATTATGTATTGATTACTAATATGTGTAAAAAAAATGAATGATTATCTTCAAATACTCATAATAATAAAATAATAATAGCTAAATTCTCGTTCAATTCTCATTCAATTTTCGATCTCCGATCAATAACTTGGGTCAGAGAACAAATTTAGTACATGAAAAAAACTACATAATTCATTAATAAATGTCCAACATAAAATTTGGTATTCAAATATAATCAAGTTTACATAAAATTAAAAAGTGAATAAATTAAAAGACTAATAGCAATTAAGTTCTCGAACTTTAAGTTTCTATGCAATTAGGTCGTTGTAATTTTTAAATTAGCCAATTAATCTTATAATTTATATTAATATACAAATAGATTTTTCAATATTAATTAAGGTACTTAATAGACATTATTTTTTCTAATTAATAGATTAATTGGATATTATTTTTATCTAAAATATGTATTAAATTTTCAAATTAGTTAATTAAAAAATATTTTTTTATTGATTTCTTTTACTAATATTAAATAACTTATTTCAATATTATCTAATAAAAAATTTATTTAATTAATTTAAAAATTTTAAAAATTCAAGTGAATATAGATTTAAATTAGGGGACCTAATTGCTATTTACTCAAAATTAAAACTCATACCTTTTAAATCGAAAAATATGTTTAATTAGCACATAGATAAGGCTTTTTGCTTTACGTCACATCATTATTTAAATATAAAGCCGGAATTTTCGATGTGATTGTGAATAAAAAAAAAAATAAAGAAAAAAAGCACAAATTTGGTCGTGTCAACAAAAATGACACTGAAAAGCTAACCTAGTACGAAATATCACATCATTCCCCGACTTAACCGCGCTTGAATTAGATATTAAAATCAGATTTCGTCGACTCTCATGCCATCGATCAGTGGCCGTGGCCGGTGATCACCGGTTAGCGATTGGGGAACGTCGACTTACGGATTGTAATTAATAACTTGTGCGTGGTTAATAGGTGGAGGACACCGATTAATGACCAGCTGCTACTAATTTCTGATTGGCATGCAAAATTAATTTAGTTGTCGCTGACGAGCTAATCTTAATTAAATAGGAATTGACGGAAATATAAAATGCTTTAATATTTAAATTTTATTAGTAAAATATATAATTTTTTATAAATAAAATGTCGTGTTCTCAAACTCTTTTTTATTGTTAAAATTATTATAATTTATAATAATAATAACAACTCCTAAATGTATCTATTAAATTGACAAAGTTTGATAAATATTTTTTTAGTAGAAAAATTCGGTAAATATTACTATAAAAAAAGTGAGATAATATATACTATTTTGAAAACTAATATTGTAAGATCGGAAATAAAGAAAAAAAATATTTAAATTATAATTGTAATTAAAAATATTTAAATATATATTTTAAATTTTTAAAAATAATATCTTAATAATCAAACTTAATAAATTCCATTAACAAGAATTCATATGAAAAATTTTGAGCAAGGAATCCTAAATTTACTTGTCTTTACGAAACTATCCCTAAATTTTTTGTTTGACATAATTATGAAAAAAAATCTAATAAAATAAATCAATTATGTTTATATGCTTTAATATAAATAAATTGAGATAAAGTTACTCTTACATGCATATTGTGTCGAAAATAAAAAATAATGTAAAATAATGTTATATATATTAGTAATAAATATTATAAAATTTAATTTATTTTAAAATTTTGTACTACTATATGAATAAGAAGTATAATTTTACGTTAGTGCAAAAACAATTTATGTTTATAATATTTTGTATTACTATTTTTTATCACAATATCATCTAACGGTTTTACTGTACAAATAATTTATACTGTTATTATATATTTGTGAAATATTTTTTTGCTATAAATAATGTAATTTATTCTTTTAATATTATGTATTTGTTTATATTCTCTTCGCATAAAATTAACGATTTTTTACTGTTTTACGGTTTGAAAGTAAATACTGTGAATAAAAATACCAATTTACCCTCACTATTTGTTCTTTTGATATGATATTTTCATAATTTTAAAAATAAAAAAGCTTAGGAAACTCAATTTTTTAATTATATATAATAAAAATTTGAAGAAAATAATTAGAGAGAAGGAAATGTTTAACTCGAGCCTAGCGATTATGTTTTTGAAATTGTAAATTCATTTTAAAATGTTTAATTTATAAAATTAAATTATTAAATAATTTTAATAATAAAAAAATTATATATAAGATAAATCAGGCATGCGACCCTAGTTCTAGTATTTTAATCTTTTTTTTTTAATTTTTTTTTTCTTATAAAAAAATCTTTTTTTCTTATAAAAAATCTTTGTTTTTAAAATTGATTTCAAATTAAATTGGAATTAGAATCAGTTTTGCCAAATGGGGAGCGCTAGATTTGACCTAAAATCTCGGAGATGCCCGATCGTCTCTCTCTCCAAAAGCAGCACTGCAGCAGCGGCCCGCCGCCCAATCACCGGCGGATCCAACGGCCGATGTGGATCCCCGCGCTACAGTCGTCGGCAAGGCTTCCTTTGCAGCCGAAAATGGAGAAAGAAATAGGAGAAAACGACACCGCTCTGATCGTGAGGGAGGCGAATGGAGACATTTTCTTCGTGAGGGAGGCGAATGGAGACAACCCACTCCAAGTCTCCAACCCTGGCACACGTGCCTCTCTCTCTCTCTTCCCACCGCTTCTCTCTCTCTCTCAAGGGGAACAGTAGACAAGTGAGGTCTCGAGAGAAGCGAAAGCACAAAGCTCACAACCGCCCTCTTAGCTCGCTCTGACTCGCTCTCCTCTTTCTTTTGGCCGAAAAGGAGAAGGGAGCTTGTTATTATATTGGGCCCCTGACACCCACTGCTCTGTTCGTTCTCCCCTGTGCTCGCAAAGCTTCTTCTGTTTCCTATTTGGGGAGAAAGCGTCTGCTGCCACTCAGGGCTCTCGATTCTTTGCTTCTGCCTTTTGTTTCCTCTCCTCTCCGTCCTCTTGGCTTGCTCTTTCATGACCTCGCCCTGGAGGTTATTTAGTGGAAAATGGCTGAGAAATCTGGAAGGAGAGCTTCCATTGACAGAGAAACAGAGCAGGTAATCAAGGTTTAATTATCTACCAGTTCTCATTCTGGATTTTCAGGCAAGAAAAGCAGTGATTATTTACATGTTTGCATGGATTACTAATCTACATTTTCAATGCATTAATATTTTTGGTTTTAAAATTTTTAAAAGCAGCTTGTGCACTGTAAGGCATCTGCATTTTTCACCTGCATTTTCTTGTTTGGGTCCAAAATTGTTGCCTTCTTATGCTACCTTCAGCATATTTTTCAACCTCTACCACTCGGTTGTTTTTCCTGTCTCTGAGATTTTTTAATGACGTATTTTTGTTTTATATCTATTTTCTCCTTTTCCAATTGCCTCTTCAAGATTTTTGGAACTTTTTTTTGAAACTTGCCTCTTCAAGATTTTTGGAACTTTTTTTTGAAACTTGCCTCTTCAAGATTTGAACTGCATTTTTTTCTTCATGTTTCTTTTTCTTTTCCCTACTTATACAGGATTATGATGCAAATATCGTATGATTTGTTAGTTCGATTCAAGTTAATGTATCTCTTCATTTCTTACAAAGGCTATGGTGGCTCTGAAAAAGGGGGCACATCTTCTCAAATGTGGAAGGAGAGGGAAGCCCAAGTTTTGCCCATTTAGGCTCTCCACAGTAAGCGATAAGTGGCATTCAGTATGCATTGTCTTAATTTGAAATTTATCTGGAAACGCCATCTATAAGTTTTATATGAAATGATATTTTCATTCTGAAAGATCCCCATTAATCATACTGCACAAGGAAGAATCCTGATACTGGTTTATGGATATATATCCGTAATAGAATTGATAATGGTTTTGTTTAGGGGTTTGATCATTTTTGTGTTTTTAGGATGAAAAGACACTAGTATGGTACTCCGGTGAGAAGGAGAAAAACTTGAAGCTGAATACTGTCTCTAAGGTTGTTGAAGGACAGAAGACAGTGAGCATGCTTAACCTCAATTTTTTGTTAATATGTCGTTGTTGAATTTGTTTATTGTCATGCTTTATGTAACATAAATTATGTTTTGTCTCCATAGGTTAATTTTCTTAGGCTGCCTCAGCCTGAGAAGGAGTCTCAGTCCTTTTCTCTCATTTACCAGAATGGTGAAAGGTCACTAGACTTGGTACTACTGAATGTTCTTTTTCATCTTGCTTTGTATTGTTGTTGGCTTAGTTTTACCAAAATAGAGATCAAGCTGAATGTTAGGTATTGGGCTTGAAATTACATTTTTCTATATCTCTTCAAACTAAACCTTTTATCTCCTTGAACCATGTACACTAGTCCTTTCCTAGGGTAGGGGTTGCTTAACCTAGGTTATAAATAATTTACCCTAGTTACAGTACGAGATTTATCCCCAAATTGTGCTTGGTTGCTACCTCTGTGTTATCTTGAAATTCTGTTTGGCTACTTAATAACTTAATCCGGAGTAAGAATATAAGAGAGGTGAGAACTAATTCAAGAGAGATGGTGGTCCACTGGGTTAAGGAATAGCTGTATTAGTTGGGTTAGGTAGATAAACTGGGCTATTTAACCTGGGATAGGATAGAGGGTTCAACAATACGTTTGCCTGGGAGGTTCGCAAAAGTTTTTTCAACCTCTGAAAAGTTATACATTTGAGAGGTTAATCTGGGATAAGTTCTCTAGTTTATGGCCAAACCACAAGACTGCTTAGGGTTTAAAGTTTAGAGTACCATTTCTTGTTTTAAGAAATTTCTATTGACTTTCACTGTAGTTACAAATGGGAAAAATATTTGATTTTGTTTTCATCTTGCTTTTGTCTTTTTTTGGGTTAGATTTGCAAAGATAGAGTTCAAGCTGAATGTTGGGTACTGGGCTTGAAATCACTATTGTCTATTTCTCTTCAAACTAGACCTACTGCCAACCTGAGGACTGGAAGATCAGCACATAGTTGTCTGAACAGTCCTATTAGTCATGTACCAACTAAGTATACTTTAAAGGCTCTCCAAAATTCCACAAGATTGCAACAGGTTTGTGACGTAAAACAAAAATTATTTCTGCATTTAGTGGTTTAAGATTGCATCCTATAGCCTGAAATTCATTTATTTTTTCTGTAGGTCTGCAGTGTGTATGGTAGTCCACCTCGCACGCTAGTACATAAATACATCTCTGATGGCTTCTTAGGTTCTTCTGACATATTTTATTCATTAAAGAAAAGAACCCTTTCCGATGTGCAGAACTTGGTAGATGACAAGCTTCCACTATTGCCTCATAAAAAACATTCTTACCATGTAAAGGAACAACTGATGAATTTGAGTAATAAAATGAGCAAATCTAATTGTGGTTCTGTTGCATCAGACAAGGCTGATTCTTTGAAGGATGTATTCATGTGGGGTGAAGGAGTTGGAGTATTCTTTGGTGATAGGATTAATGCCTTTGCTGTTGATGGAAGCAACATTGATGTTTTACTGCCAAAGCTATTGGAATCGACCCAAATGCTAGATGTGCGGAGCATATCGTGTGGAGAAAAGCATGCTGCATTGGTAACTAAACAAGGTGAAGTCTTCTGCTGGGGTGAAGGAAATGGTGGAAAATTAGGACACAAGATCAATCTAGATGTTACTTATCCCATGGTAATTGAAACACTCAAAGGTTCATATGTGCAGTCAGTAGCCTGTGGCTCACGGCACACTTATGCAGTCTCAAGCTCCGGTGAACTCTTTACTTGGGGAGAAAGCTCGATTCACAAAGGTGATAGCCGAAGCCATTGGATACCTCATAGAATTTTGAATCACCTTGGTGGTATTCAGGTATCTAAGGTTGCATGTGGAGAGTGGCACACAGCCATTGTCTCCTTCTGTGGCCAGCTTTTCACTTATGGAGAAGGAACATTTGGAGCTCTGGGGCATGGAGATGTTAAAAGCTCTTCTCAACCCAAAGAAGTTGAATCTCTTAAAGGTCTGCGAGTCAAGACTGTTGCATGCGGGCTGTGGCACACTGCCGCCATTGTTGAGATTATCATTAGCCGCTTCAAGAGCAATTCGCCTAGCGGCAAGCTATTTACTTGGGGAGATAACAATAAAGGAAGTTTGGGTCATTCGGACAAGGAGAGAAAGCTTCTTCCAACTTGTATTGCTTCACTTGTAGACTGTGATTTTGTTCAAGTTTCTTGTGGGAGAACAATAACTATTGCATTGACAGTTACAGGTCTAGTGTTCACCATGGGAAGCTCCATGCATGGGCAGTTGGGCAATCCACAGGCCGAGGACACATCCATCACCATGGTTGAAGGAAGCCTTAAAAGTGAGTTTGTTAAGGATATATCATCGGGTTCGTTTCATGTGGCAGTGTTGACAACGAAGGGAAATGTTTACACATGGGGAAAGGGGGATAATGGGAGGCTTGGATTAGGTGATACTAAGGATAGGGACTCTCCTTCTATAGTAGAAGCATTGCAAGATAGAAGTGTGCAGAATATAGTATGTGGATCAAGTTTCACTACCGCAATTTGCCTGCATAAGTCATTGTCTAGCAAGGATCAGTCATTGTGCACTGGGTGTCGAATGGCATTCGGATTTACACGAAAGAAACACAATTGCTATAATTGTGGATGTGTTTTCTGCCATTCATGCAGTAGTAAGAAGACTATGCATGCTGCTCTGGCACCAAATAAAATTCGTAGATGTCGTGTCTGCGATTTGTGCTTTACTCGACTAGAAAACCTTTCAACTCCCGTACTAAAGGATGAAGTTGCGAGTCCAAGGCAGATTACAGAGACAGGGAAGGGACCCTCTGATATGAAATCAAACAGAGATGAATCATTGTTTTTTCTACCAAAAATATTCACTCCAAAAGCATCAATTCGGGAGGGAACATCATTGGAGGATGGGAAGAGTTTGACAAGAAGTTTGGAATTAAGGAAAGACACGCCTTACATAAGTGGAGCTCAAAGATGGGGGCAAGTGTCATGCCCACCTCGGTTCGATAGCGGAACAAGAGAGGAATCTATGGTTGTTCGAAAATCAAAGGAGAGGACTTCTGGTGATGTTCCTTTGCATGGACTGCAAATTGTGAAGCCTTTGCTTCCTAAAGCTGCCAGCTTAAAACAAGATTTGACAGAACTAGATAAGTTGCTTACTGAAGAATTACAGCTGCTGCATGCTAAGGTTGAATTTCATTAACATGAAAACATTCTCATATTACATTTCAAAAAAAAAAA
Organism: Apostasia ramifera; assembly: GCA_019297695.1. Classification (NCBI taxonomy): domain Eukaryota; kingdom Viridiplantae; phylum Streptophyta; class Magnoliopsida; order Asparagales; family Orchidaceae; genus Apostasia; species Apostasia ramifera. The sequence continues at coordinate 147,942 of JAEMOT010002817.1, read as the reverse complement.
AAAACACCATTTTTTGACTTTTAACAATTGCCTAAAGTTTTAAGGTTTATATTCTTATTGGAAAAAGCTTTGCAGTCTTATTAATAGACCAATAAATTGAAACATCAACACAATTAATTAAACTGAGACGGTAGGATTTTATGCCTATATTTGTTCCTAGGGGATACATATTCTTATATGGTACTTGGTGCATTCTGTCAGGCTATAACATTAGCACAACAATGTCGAAGCAGGAGTAAGAAAATCCAACAATACAAATGCAGAATCGAAGAGACCTGGCTTATAGCTAGGGATGAAGCTGCAAATTGCAAGGCTGCTAAGGACGTCATTAAAGTTCTTAAGGCTCAGGTAAATGCTTGATTTTTGACCTAATTCAAGATTGTTCAGGATAGGGATGACTAGCTTGAAGTTTGTAATGAATTATGGTTATACTCCTTACGTATAATGGTAGTGCTTAAAGATAAACAGTGGGAAGTTTATTTGGAGTTGGCTCAGAAACAACTAGTTCCAGTTGAGTTTGAGTGGAGCTTGAATGGTTTGAGTTAGTTTTAGATGAGCCGAACTCCTTCGAACTCGACTTCTTGTCAGGCCTACTCAGTTTGTGTTACTGATATGTGTAGCCGTATAGCCACTTCTTGTCACTATATTTTGATTGACAAATTTCAACTTTTTTTTTTTCCTTATTCTAATGTGGTTAGCCATTCTTTTACTTCAGATGGATGCTTTTGCAGAAGGATCAGAAAAGGATTTGAATTACCTGGTTAAAGATAAAGTGACAGAGAGGTGGCTTAATGATCTTCTCAAAAGCGAACATTCAGGTTCAGAAACTAAGAAGATTGGCAACAATGGTATCCCAAGCGGCAGATGTATACTTGGTTCTCAAGCAAAGGCTGAAGAGAGAAAATGCTCAGCAAATGCATCAAAACATGAAATAGTGGAGCAAGATGAGCTTGGTGTTTACATTTCCTATGCCATTTTACCCAATGGCCAGAAGGGCTTAAAGCGTGTGAGATTCAGGTGAGCTCTGGTGTCTACATTCTACGGATGAATGCTCTTTGATCTTAGTAGGAGACATTTTTGGGTTGGGCAAGGTAGTACATAGGATGTTTGGGGCAAATGATTGCACAACACATGTAGATGTGGGGCCCTGCAACAGGTTGAAAAAGAAACAGGGAGAGAAGACGAGTTAACTCATAATCACACTACACACTATGTGCGAGGCCGCAGTTAGCTCTTACATGGCATGCTTCAACTTTTATGTAACATACTTTAGCTCTTATGTAGTAACGTATATGCTAATTTCAGTTCTAACATAGTAAAAATAAATACCTCTATATAGCATATAATTTACTATATAAGAGCTGAAATATACTATTCGTAGCAAATGTTAATCTCTTATGTAGCAAAAGATATTCCTATACAACAGAAAATTGCTTCGACGTACTACAATAGCCATTTAACTCACTTCTCATTCTTTTTCACTCCACTCAGTATGATAAGTTCTGTTGCCCGAACCGAATATTTTCTCATCTACTAGAGCATTTTTATTGCATCAATGATCGCTCTTGAATGTAAAACATTAGATAATTTGAACAAGCTCATTTGGCTTTGCAGTCGAAAGCAATTTAGCCAGAAGGGAGCAGAGAAGTGGTGGGATGAGAACAAGTGCAGAATTTTTCAGAAATACCAATTTGAGAGCAATTGGATGATGCCAAACTCTTAAAGATCAGTACATATACTGCATCTCTCTGTGCATGTATATTCTTTTCTCCTAGCATTTTCCAGCAGGTAATACAAAGCATTTCTTTTTGTTCAACAGAACCAAGTTGTTAACAGAGAAGAGAAAGAATATTGGGTTCATCTTAATGATAATCTACTTGATTTTTTTTTAAAGTATTTTTTTTTTAATAAAAAAAAGTATAATCTAGCTGATTTTGAATCTCCTAAACTGAAGGCAGTCCTCTTTTGGAGAACTGTAATGTGATTAGCAAAACTAAAAATCGTGTTTTTAATTAATTTGAGAACCCAAATATAGTTCTTTTCTTCTATGCAAAATAATTCTTTTCTATAAAAATGCATATTTTAAAGAAAGGATAATTATCTACATGTCATACCATTTAGCTGTGACATTTAGCTTTATTTATGCATTACTCATCCATTCTTAGTTAATTACGCTATGCACACTCAAAACATTACAGAATCTTACATACACATATTTTAACTTTTTTTCATTATAATAAGTAATCATAATTTTCTAATAATCTAACTATAATTAGGTTAAAAAAAAATTGAGTCGTTCATTATATTATTTTAAGAATATTTAAATATATTTTAAGTGAAAAATCCTAAAATATTGATGTCTAGATGGTGGTAAGGAAAGGAGACATCTGCGTGAATTAATTTTATGATAGATTAGTGTTTTAGTGTGGCATTAAGAAAGAAAAAATATGTACTATTAAGGATAAAAATGTAATTTTAATAATTTACTAATGAAATAATTTTTTTTAAAATAAATTTTGATTGAGTTTTAACTCTAAGTGTGTATGTAAATTTTTGTAATGTTTTGAGCGTGCATAGCGTAATTAAATAAATGAGTAATATATAAATAAAGTTAAATGGTAAATATCCTTTAAAAAAGTTGCTATAAATAGAACTTTCCGTGAAAGATGATCATCGCCGGCTCCACCACTATATCCATAGTCCCCGCCGGAGACATCAGCGTATCCATTGTCACCGCCGACAGCGCGTCCGTCGCTGCTATATCCATCATTCCCGCCGGAGACACCGCCACCACCTCCAATATACCCATCGCCGCCGCCTCCAGATCCGTTATATCCATCGCCGCCATCCTCGCCGGTTCTGCCGCACGCCAGATGCGCGTCGAACTCGCATGCGCCGCACCGGTAAAGCCACTCTCGCGGGCCACCGTCCCGGTCGCACACATCGCACGCGAATCCCCTGCCCTCCCCGTACGGCGGCCGGAACGCGATGGTGAGTTTGTGCGGAGCGTGCGCCGGGTGTATGACGGAAGCCGGGTCGTTGGCGCACCGTGCGTGGAGATTGAGGCCGCACGTGTGGCACCGGTACAGGAAACCGTAGCCGGCGACGGTGTAACCGCAGGCGGCGCAGGTGGAGACTCCGGCGGGGTAAGAGGGGCGGGGGAGGAGGGCGAGGCCCTGGCCCGGGTGGCTCGGGTGGGAGATTACCGGCGGCATGGAGGCGCAGGGGAGGTGGAGGCCGAGGAAGCTGCAGGGATGCAGCAGTAGGAGGCGCCGGCGGTGGGGACTGTTGGGAGGCCGCAGCCAGCGCAGGCTGCGGGAAAGATGGCGCCGGCGAGGCGGAGGGGGTGGGGGTGGCTGAAGTGGGTGATGATGGTGATGCCGGGGCTTCTGGGAGGGCTGGCCATGGGTGCCGGAGGAGGAAGAAGGGAGGAAGGACATATTGCGGGAGAAGACAAGGGGGAAGGACGTTGACAATTTGTATAAGCCAACGTCTTCTTGGAGTTTAGGCGTTGACTATTTTTTTAAAATTGTTTGCCCTCAAACACTACTACAATTTCGTCCACTCTAATTAAAAATTATAGTGACATAAATTTGAATTTGAAATCTTTTAATTTCCGGCAAGCTTCTTCACAACTGCATTGGAACAAACTTCAAATTTAGGTGTTGACTTTTGATTTCTAGGATATGAATGAAAAATTATTGGGCTGGGATAGAGGACCCACACTATAGCTCATTTAATATAATGTGTACCGACAATGCATCCACACAATAGGTCATGTGAATGAAAGCAGAATAACATTTAAAATTTATACAGATAAATTATTAGGGATTTTGTGATAATATAAATGTCATATATAAAGTAATATTTTAATGTGCTTTTTATGTATTTTTTTATGTAGCGAAAATGAATTGTTACATAAGAAAATTATGAAAAACGGCATTATTTCACTTGCACATACAATTAAGATTCGAATGCTTGAGGGTCTATTTACAATGATAACAAAATTTATAATCTTTACCAAATTTCTTTGTTATGCGTACATATAATATGTTTTAGTTAAATTTTCACTTTAGTGAACAATAGATAACATAAAAATTTCAGTATAGAATATTATAAAAAGATTTAAGCTCATCTCCTATAATAATACATTAGATATTTGTTACGACGAAGAACAATCAAACTTTTTACGTGGAAAACCGGCTGAGCGGCAAAACCACGGCTCCTTCGGGGAGGCTTTAAGAATCACTAGAATCAATTGTTTCTTTTTGGTTATAGTGAGAAAGCTGAAAGGGATTTGAGGAAGTTTCGAGTTCAGCACTTAAGAGAGGGTCCGAGAGAGAGCTTAAAAATCAGAGAGCCCCTCTTCCCGTTACAGTGCGATATATATAGTCTGATCTTCTGTGTAGTCACTTCAACAGAGTGGGTTTTAGGCCATCAACATCCGTAGGGCGGCGAAGGCCACTCCCTGGTCTATGTTTGTACGATGTACGGATGATACGGCCTGACGGCGGGAGAGTCCCTACTTTTTGAAGGCAGTACGGTGATCGTTACCTTGTCAGGCGCCTGTCAGTTCTGACCGTTGTTGTTCGGCGTCTGTTCTTTGGGGTGGTACCTCATCCTGTTCGACGCTGGGCGTTCGTGTCGCTGGTGACACGTAAGCCTCCACGTGTGTGGTCCAGATGATCGAGCGTGAATCCAGATGCAACATGTCCCCCTGATAGTCGTGAAGCGCATTGATGCGCGTGCCCGAGTGCCACGTGGACTTATGGAATCTATAAATACCTGTGAAGCATCGTACGGTTCTCCTGTTGATGCTAGGAGAGCTGGCGTTTGAAAACCATGTTCTCAGGCGTCGCTGGGTTTGTTCGGGGCGAGCTTCCTGAAGCTGGAGGTTCTGACAAACTGGATCCGGCGACCGCCAGGCGGCCATCTGTTCGCGAGGAGGCGCCGAAAAAATCGAGAATTCGTCTTTCCAACGCAGGGGAAGGCGCGCGCGCGGCGCCCAGATCCCTTCAAGGCGACGCTCGAGCGGTCCCTCCGGCGGAGACCGTCACCATCGTGGCTGACGACGAAGTGCCGCCGAGAAGGGAAGACGGGGGAAATCCTCCTGTTGCTCTACCTACTGATGCCCAGGATGCGCCGTCGTGGGAGCGAAGCGTTTTGACCCCCGTCTCATCTCCTTCGGCCCCTTCCGCTGGTCCGGAGATCTCGTCAGGGGGCGGCCAGAGAGGACCTAGCTCCAGCAGTTCGAGTGCGCAGTACTTTGCGCGCAGTATCTGTTCACACCTTGATCAGGTCGAAAAACGGTTAGCCAGCAGGGGTCAAGCGGCAGCCCTCGAGGAGAAGATGGAGGAAATGCTTTCCCTTCTTCGGAGGTTGTCCAGCCATCTGAGGCGGAGAAGGCGATCATGGACTTGGAGTCGAAATGCGCTCGCTCCGAGGGCGACTTGGAGGCTGCGGTCGTCGAAATCGAGGAGCTGAGGAAAGAAAGGGCGGCGCTGGTGGCCCGAGTCGAGGAGCTGGAGGAAGAGAACCGCCGTCGAAAAAGGTTTGCGCGAGCAGTTCGGGGTCTACTCGCGGAGTCGGAGCTTGGAGATACTCCTTAGAGCAATTTTTTTTTTTTTTGAAATGTAAAGTAAATATCTTAATGGAATGTTTGTTCGTGGAACGTGTCTCTCTCTCTCTCTCTCTCTTTTATCTTGAAGTGACCGTTGAGAGAAACGAGGTGAGGCGCGTGCGCCAGGTAGGTCTGATCTCTTAGGATTAGACAGTCTAGGGGTCGCCCTCGGGGAGCGGAATCGTCGGGGTTCAGGGCTATAAAAGTGGTCATGGTCCGATCATGGGCCCCTACTAGCGTCACTCCTGGATCCAAGATGGTTAAGAAGTCGCGCAGCAGAGCGAAGGAAATGTAGAGCGACTATCATGCTCTTCGGGGAGAGTTCTGTGTCCTTCCTCCGCGCACCTTCGAGGCGGAAGTGCTGCAGGTGTGGGGGAGGAACCCGAAGGTTGTGTTAGAGTATCCGTCGGCGGGGACGAGGTTCATGACCTTGCCGGAAGGGAGGATAGCGGTGTGTCTTCACCACCTGCGCGGCGGGTTGTTCCTCCCTTTCCTGCCGGAGTTCGTGAACATCTTCAACCACTTCGGGATCGTTCCAATGCAGCTCCCGCCGAATGCCATGACCATGACCTATTGTCTCATCAAGGAGCTGCGACGCCGGAGGATCCCTTGGGATATTGACATTTTCAAGGCGGTTTTTCGGTGGGAGGCGAACCCTCGGCTGCATGGATGTTTTATTCTGAAGGGAAGGTACTGTCAGGTGTTCAAGGTTAGGGATACCGGCTTCGCAGACTGGTATAAGAGGTTCTTCTTCGTCGATCCCTGTGGAGTGAGTTATGCGAGTCCACGGAGGGTTGGCGAGGCACGGTTTTTGGGAAAGGGGCTTGGTTTTGAGGATCCACGTTTTCGGGAAATGGATGAGATTCGGAAGCGCGTGCATGATGCAGAGGATTATCTACGCGAACTTGAGGATGACGTGCGGGCTTATACAGGTAAGGTTGTCAGTTGCCCCCTTCTCTTCCTCCTTGGTCCTGACTTCGTGTGTTGTTTGCAGGTCAGCCAGAGCTCGAATTGGGCTGGTTCTGAATTCGGCAGATAGGGAACAAAAGGGTCCCCCACGATCGCCCGGGGCCATCTCGTCTTCCGGCGAAAAAGAGACGAGCCGTTCCTGGAGGGTCGGCGGAGAGGGTTTCTTCGGCGGCGCCTCTTATTTTCGAGGAGGGTTTCGATGACCTGGCGTACATAGATGACATGCAGGTCAGCGACGATCCCGAAGAGCAATGCAGGAGGCGTGAAGACGAGACGGGCTCTGGCGCCGAAGGACCGGATTCTGTTGGCCCGAGTGTCGAAGAAGCTGAGGACAGTGTTCGGGACGAGCCTCCAACCGTTGTTCCCGAAGGGCAGCCGGACTCGGTGACCAGACTTGGTGCTCGGGCTGCCGATATGCTGGATGTGGTGAGGCGTCAAATGGAGCAGCTCACCAAGGAAGCCATGGCCCAAGAGAGGAAAGCGAAGGAGAATGGACTTCTCTACTTGGAGTCGGAGTGCCAGCGTCACCTAGCCGAAAAGCGTCTTCGTTCTGGTTCACCAATAGTTTGGAGTCGCTGTAGACATGGAGGTGTCGCGCTCCGAGTCTCTTGGCGAATTTGAGCCCGACAATGAGGGGCTCATATTTGGCCTGATTGTTCGTAACGGGGAAGTGTATCTTTCCCGATCTTTGAAGTCGAATTCCCCATGGGCTGGTGAGGACGACGCCGATTCCTTGGATGCGCTCGCCGGAGGCCCCGTCCACGTGGAGGATCCAAGGCTGTGGTTTTTCAGAAATTTCGGACTGTTCGACTGTTGTCAGTTCAGCGACGAAGTCGGCTAGCGCCTGGCTCTTCGTGGCTGTCCGTGGGAGGAAGTCGATGTCGAACTCAGAGAGCTCCGTTGCCCACTTCTGCAACCTTCTGGAGATTTTGGGGGAGTGGAGTATTCTTCGGAGGGGCTGATCCGTCATCACCTTGACGGGGTGAGCTTGGAAATAATGACGTAAACTGCGAGCGGCAGAGATCAGTGCAAAAGAGAGTTTTTCGAGGGGGGATACCTTACTACGGAGCCATGAAGGATGTGGCTGATATAGTGGATCGGGTGCTGTCGGCCAGCCTCTTCTCGAACAAGTACTGTCGATACCGAATTGTCGGTAGCGCTGAGATAGAGGAGGAGATCTTCATCCTGGATTGGGGAGGAGAGTAGCGGTGGCGATAGCAAGTACTCCTTCAATGACTAGAAAGCTCTCGCACAGTCCTCATTCCATGTCTGGTGTTCGCCTCGAAGAATCTTGAAGAAAGGGAGGCAGCGTTCGCCAGATTTCGATATGAATCTGCTGAGCGCCATGACCCTTCCGTTCAATTTCTGTATGTCCTGAACCGTTTAAGGTGGCTTCATCTCTTGTATGGCCTGAATTTTCTCCGGGTTCGCCTCAATGCCTCTAGCCGACACCATGTGCCCCAGGAATTTGCCGTATGACGAACCGAAGATGCTTTTGAGAGGGTTGAGCTTGATATTGTAGGTTCGGCAAGTGTCAAGCGTTTCACGGAGGTCTTCGATGTGCTGCTTCACACACTTGCTCTTTATCAACACGTCGTCGACGTATGCTTCTATGTTCTGCCCTCTCTGCTTTTTGAACAAGGTGTCAATCATGCGCTGATAGGTCGCACCCGCGTTTTTCAAGCCGAAAGGCATCACCATATAGCAGAAGGTTCCTTGGTCAGTGATGAATGAGGTGTGCTTTTCGTCGTCTTCGGTCATTCGGATCTGATGGTAACCTGAGAAGGCGTTGACGAAACTCATCATTGAGTACCCTGCCGAAGAATCGACGAGCCTGTCGATTTTCGGTAAGGGATAGAAATCTTTCGAACAGGCTTTATTTAGATCTGTGAAGTCCACGCACACCCGCCATTTTCCTGAACTCTTTTTTACCACCACAACATTTGCGAGTCATGACGGGTAGGTGATTTCTTTGATGAATCCGGTGGCCAGGAGCTTTTCGACCTCTTCCTGAATTGCTCGTTGTTTTTCGCCACCGAAACTCCTCTTCTTCTGTCTGACGGGAGTTGCTCCTGGTTTGAGGCTTAGCCGATGTTCGGCTACCGCCCTATCTATCCCTGGCATGTCGCTAGGTTCCCAGGCAAATACATCGAAATACTCAGAAAGTAGGGCCGCCAGAGCGGGCTTTTCATTATCAGGAAAGTCTTTAGAAATTAGTACAATTTTTTCGTCGGCGACGGTTACATGATCATTTTGTTCGACTAGTGGCAAGAAGTGGTCCCTGGGATCCAGGTGGTCTGTGTGGAGGCGCGCATTTATTTCAAAATATTTCCTGACGCCGGCCTTGTCCCCCCTGATAGTAGTGATGCCGAACGGCGTGGAGAACTTCACACACAGGTGGTAGTTAGACGCGACCATCCGGAATGCCGCCATTGCAGGGCGTCCTAGGATTGCGTTGTAGCCGGAGGGAGCATCCATGATGATGAAGTCGATCTCCCTCTCTAGTCTCCTGGGACCCTCTTCGAGAGCGACACGCAGGGTGGCGTATCCTGCTGGTCTGTAGATGTCGTCGGAAAAGCTAGAGATTCTCATGGATGGGGGGAGAGGCTTGCACGGACTGACGCCCATCTCGTTGAAGGCGCAGAGAAACAATATGTCGACTGAGCTGCCGGTGTCGACCAAGGTTCGGTGAACGTCACAAGCTCCGATCTCAGCGATGACAACTATGGGGTCGTCGCGGTTTATCCCTCCTCTGGGAAGGTCTCCTGCGGTGAAGACAATATCAGGCAAAAGAGGGGGGAGTTCGACTGAGCATACCTCTCGGTATTTTTGGGCTCTGAGACCGCTGTCGTAACCGAAGATAGACAGAACGACCTTCTTGCCGTCGGCTTTTGACGCTGTGGGAGTCGGAGAGCCGACCGCCGGGGGGCCGTCACTCGGAAAAAGCAGTCGCACTGCTTTCGGCAGGGGCCCCTCTATCTTTTTGTAGCCGGAGGGGTAGCCGTTCTCTATGTATTCATTGACGAGTGCCCGAAAAGAGCGACACTCGAAGAGGAGATGCCCGTAACGCTGATGGAACTTGCAAAACTTCGTGGGGTCCTCGCCAGGTTGCGGTGGCTGGCGTTCTCCGCGGCTCTTGATGAAGCCCTTATCGCTGAGGATCGAATAAATTTCTTCGATGATGTAGACCGGCGTAGCCGGACGAGGGGAATCACCATCAAATTTGCGCTTCCCGTGGGAGGGTGAGAAGTTCCGGTCTCGAAAGCTTCTCCTGGGCGTGTTCGAGTTCATCTTCAGAGTCTCGCCCTTCTTGTCCTGGGGCGAAGGGGCCTCCTGCTTGGCTTTCGCCTTGAGGGCCTTGGCGTCCTCGAGATGGATGCGTTTTTCGGCACGAGCCCTTGCCTCCATGAGCGTCTTCGGCATGTCGTCGACGAAAGAGTCGTACAACTCCCCGGGCAGAATGCTATGGACGAAGATCATGGTCGATCTGTCGTCTGTAGTGTCTTTCGTCTCGGCGTTCATCTTCGAGAATTTATCCACATAGTTGCGTAGCGATTCGTCAGGAGCCTGCCGTATCTGCCACAGCTCATGGATTGTTCGGGAGGTGGTCCTTGAGGTTCCGAACCTGGTCCGAAACTTCTCGGAGAACTGTAGGAAACTTTGGATGGAGCCCTGGGGGATTTCGTCGAGCCAGTCCAACGCCAGGCCCGTCAGTGTGTTCCTGAACAGACGACATTTGTAGGCGTCTGAGACGGTCATTCGTTGCCAGGGCGTTCTCGAAGCGCTTCACGTGCTGAGCCGAGTCGGTGAGGCTGTCGTAGTCGCCGGCCCGGGGAGCCTTGTAAGTGCGCGGTGCCGGTGCCGCCATTATGGCAGGCGAGAATATTGTATCCACCGGGGGAGCCGGAGGATACACCTCGGGCCGACTTTCGGCGGCAACGTGGGTGCTTGTCTCCTCAGTGGGCAGTTCGACGCGCTCCGCGGCCGGCTGCGGAAGCGGGCCTTTGAGGGGCAGAGCTAGAGGAAGGGGTCTCTGCTGCTGGAGGAGGATTGGTAGGTTGGCAAGGAAAGTGTTCATTGTTTGGGTGAGGCCACGACCGTGTTCGTAAGTGTCTGAAGTTGTCGGTCGTGTGTGGCAGGATCGTCCTGGGGTAGACGCGTTGCCTGTTGTTCGCCTGTTGGCGGGGTGTTTTCGCCACGAGTGTCTTCCATGGGTGTTTGAAGGGATCGGGTCTAATCCTGCGTGAGGGCACCAAATTGTTACGACGAAGAACAATCAAACTTTTTACGTGGAAAACCGGCTGAGCGGCAAAACCACGGCTCCTTCGGGGAGGCTTTAAGAATCACTAGAATCAATTGTTTCTTTTTGGTTATAGTGAGAAAGCTGAAGGGATTTGAGGAAGTTTCGGGTTCAGCTCTTAAGAGAGGGTCCGAGAGAGAGCTTAAAAATCAGAGAGCCCCTCTTCCCGTTACAGTGCGATATATATAGTCTGATCTTCTGTGTAGTCACTTCAGCAGAGTGGGTTTTAGGCCATTAACATCCGTAGGGCGGCGGAGGCCACTCCCTGGCCTATGTTTGTACGATGTACGGATGATACAGCCTGACAGCGGGAGAGTCCCTACTTTTTGAAGACAGTACGGTGATCGTTACCTTGTCAGGCGCCTGTCAGTTCTAACCGTTGTTGTTCGGCGTCTATTCTTCGGGGTGGTACCTCATCCTGTTCGACGCTGGGCGTTCGTGTCGCTGGTGACACATAAGCCTCCACATGTATGATCCAGATGACCGAGCGTGAATCCAGATGCAACAATATTATTTTAATAAAACCATTAAGTAGACAACTTGTGACCAGAGAGAAGAAACAAGTTTATATAATCTTATTTGTTTAAAGATCAGCTAAATTAAAATTAATTTATTAATTAACATAAATTTAAATATTAAAATATATATACATTTAAATAATAATTAATTTATATCATATATCTCACACAGTCATAATTCAATTTATTTTACATAATACATTATTTCTGATAAAAATATCTAATTTCAATTTTCACTTTAACAAGATTAAAAAATATAAACATTTTTTTAATAAATATAAATATTATTTTTCATACTTATTTGAAAATTGAGAAATATAACCATTTAAAATTTCAGTCTAGCAGGCTTCACTCAACATGTAGGGTGACTTCAGCTGTAAATTTTGCTTTTACTTTTCCTTTTCATAGCACAAATTTTTTTTTTTGATAGATTTTCATAGCACAATTTTTTCTTTAATAAATTTAAATAGCACAACTTTGCACCAAAATAAATAAATAAATATTACATACAAAGTCAGTACTACATATCAATGAGAATATGATGTATTCTTTATTTAATGCATAAAATACAAACCTACAGACTATATTTTCTTCCTTCACTTATATCCCATCCACATCATATGCCTGTGAAGAACATGAAAAAAAGAAAGAGTGCAGAAAAAATCAACTTTAGATGAAAACAAAACATTATAAACATGTGAATAATCATCAGACTAACCATATATAAGAAATCATGCTTGGAACAAATAAATATCATGCTATACTATTGTCACATTTCACTTCTATTTTCTCTTATTTTTCACTTTTAACCATTTAATTCTCATTTAAGCCCCTGATCTCCTCATTATATCTTTCTTCACATCCTGTTCACATCAATGAGGTTTTGTAACTCAATAAAAAGGAGATCCCTTCAAAGGGGGAGAAAAGCGAGTCAGCTGAAGCCTGAAGTAATATATGAAATACAGAACTCAAATACATTAGATAAATAAATAAAATAATCCTAAAGTCCTGATCGAAGCGAGGCACGTAGTCAGCCACACTGCTCCAAGAATGCATTGTCATCCTCATTTTTTCTGACAATTATGTGCAGCCAATGCTCCTTTAAGCATGAATTGTGATAGACTTCATGAAACGCTTCCTCAAAAGTGTATTATCCAAGAAGTGGTCAGGAATGGCAACAGAGTGGGTTTGAATTCCCGACCTACCCGAACCCGAACCCGAACCCGCCCCCACCGATCTAATTCTCTCCTATTTTGTGATTTAATCATGAGTTTGTCCATGTAAGACAACAAAGGGTATTTAATATTAAAAAATAACATATAGGTAAATTAAAATACAAAATTTTACATATAAATTTTCTGAACAACTAAGTTAAAATAAAATCTTAATTACATAATAAATTTAAAATTTATATGCAAATCTAAACATTTTTTAACTATCACAATTCTAAACATAAATACTTAAAAAAAAGTAAACTAAGATTATTATAAAAAATGAGATAAATCAATTTTTATGGAATGCGTTATTTGAATATCAGGCTTTTAAAATTTTTGACTTGCATCAAGTCAAGTACGAGGTAGGCGGGTATGATTGACTCATACCCGAACTCACCACATTTCATAACGGGGCAGGAAGGGTCGTGGGTCATGGATGAAATTTGAGTACTCATATCCGTCCTATTAGGGGCAGGTCGGGGCTATTTAATTGGGTACGGGTACAAATTACCACTTCTAGAAGTGGTGTTCTCCTAACTTAGTGGGAAAGGAGCTTTCCGAAAATCACACCATATAATTTCTAAGTGGGGTGAAAAAACTTGTGATATTCCGGAGTAAATAAAAGTAGTGTATATTATATAAGAGATAATAGCGAGAACTTTCTTCACGCCAATTGGAGGAAGGGGAGGCCGTAGTTGTGGTGTTCCCCTTTCAGGTTACCAGTTACCACGATAACATACTTATCTCATAAGGGAGATTGTAAATCGAGTCAAATAAATTTAATAATAATATAAGATAATTTAAAATTTATAGCGGAAGTAATATAAATAAAATACTAAACTGAATTATATCAACAGGTATCATATTTACAATAAGGTAACAAAAAAATATAAGTTTATTATTTAGAAACTATATTCTATAGTCTTAGTTTATAGAACCTAATTTATATAAAAATACACATCAAATCAAAATATAAAAAATCCACATTCATAGAATTCATTCCCCTTTTGTGCATTTTTTCCTCCATCAATAATGCCAATAAAGACATTACTTCACTGACCCCAAGACTGAATAAGTAATAAGCACTAACTTGCCAAAACAAAAAATACTTGTATGCAAGCAATTTAAACAATAGCAATAATAGCATATAAAACATGGCAATTATTAGCTATTACCAACAAATAATTACGTTAAATAAACATTTAAAAAACCATAAGCAGTTGTCTTTTTTATCCTTTATTTATTTTATCTTTTGAGCTTTGATTTTTTTGTCTATGTTTTAACTCTCTTTTCATCACATATATATAGGATCCTTGGCAACTTTTGTGCCCCAAAAATGGAGAAGTGTCATACATACAATTATCCCTGAGTTTGGCAAATTATTACAAATTTTGGTAACCATTATCGAATTTAACAGATTACCATATATCACATAGCTCAAGTATAGGTAGTAACAATAATTCATTGTCGAAGTTAAAAAAAAACACCATATTAATTTTATTTAGTTGTTTTAAGTTCACAAGTCATTACTTGCTTCTTTAGCATGGTAAAAACACAATAATAACTCATTAAATACACATCATTATACTCTCACTCAATTTTCGACTTAATATAATGAATATAAGTTATCTAATATAACTCAACAGATTTTCAACCATTTAATTTAACCAACATCTTACTAAGGTTTAGTTTGATGAGAGAAAAAAATAAGCGAAGAAAATAACTAGCTCCTATTTCTCCTCTTTCGTCTGCTTCTTTTTCACAAACTCAAGGGGGAGAGGGAGAGAAAAAGAGAGTAAGGGAAACCTTCCTCCTTTTCTTTCCTATCTCTTCCTTCTTCGTATTCGATCCAGTGTAGGTCATTTCGCTAGCCACTAGTGAGTTGTCGCGTGGCTCGATTAGTCCTGCACTTCATTATAAGCTTAACGCGGACAAACGACAATGGCAACAAAGCGGAGACTAACGCCAACCAATTTACGCCATTATTTTTTAGCGGGCCTGCAAGTTATAATACTTGCTTATGAGGTTTTTAGGCAGGAAAAGAGCAAATAGCTACAGCTCCAAAATTTCTGATCATTAAATATTTTCCTTTTTTGGTGATTAGAACTTACGATCTGCCACTATAATGGGACAGTCATCTAAAAGTAAGGTAATATATATCTTTATTAAAGTGGAAAAATTCAAAATTTTCATGCTAAAATTCTTTGAATTTAATACTTAATTTTCTTTTTATAAGAGCCTCCGCCTAGGCTTTAGTTGCATGTGTTCACACTCATTTTCTTTCTTAAAATAGAAACAATATATTACTTTAAATAAGTAAAAAATTAGAAAAGTACAATCATCCAGCTCATGAAAGATTTCTCGAATATTTTGTACAACTTAATTGTGTACACACTACAAGCTTTCTTCAGCAAAAGCGAGTGTAAAATGGATGGAGTAACAACACATTGGGCACCTCACGGGTGACGTGGCGCATTGCGCGCACCTAATACAAGTTCCCAAGAAAGAGACCCAAAGGAATTTCTAATGCACGGTTAAAGAGTGCTAGAGAGAAGAAGAATAAAAAAAACAAGTAATCTACTAGTAATTCTTTGTATTGATATTGTTTTTATTTTTCAATTAATTTGATTATATAAAATGTTTACAGCTAACCAAACAGCTAAGAAAGAACTGAGAAAGCTTGCAACAATTGACAATGAGTCTACATTTTCAACATACAATGCCAACTTGAAGGGATGTATGATGATGCATTAGTCTTTGACCTTAATTCTAATTTTAACTACACATCCATTTTGTGATAATTACATTCCATATATATTTTGCAATAGCTAGCCACTTTTTAGTTCACCAAATACGTGCAATTCAGTTGCATGTAAAACCAAATTATTTTTTGGCACACCTGAATTATTTGTATTCATATTATATAGGTTCATGATAACTGTCTATATATTAACTTTTAGCGAATTTAACATATTGCAAATGTTGATATTATACATTTAAAAAATTGCCTCTATGAACCTCTAACTTTTACTGTTAATAATTTATTATACCTGTAAGTAACTTATTTCTCTATATTTACAATACATAAGTTAGATTTGATAGCTATGTAGTTATTTGGACCATCTGAAGAGATTTTGGATTCAACGGGATACAACTACACAGGTGATGGATGATCCTCTTCCAAAGAAGTGAGTAGACCAACATAATAAGGAACCCTCTGTTCAATTAATGAAGTACACCATCATAACAATGGATTGTCTATTCAACTCTGACGGACCACAGAAAATATTATCCAAACAGTCGATTAATTACTGCTGGACCGTCTGACTAGCAAAATGGGCGTCTACCTGGCGCCAGTTTGATTGCTTTACCCTAATTTTCGGGTATATTGCGAAGGGTGGCTGCATAAGGGCAAGAAAATCACTGTAAATCACTCTCTCCAATTGCCTTGACAAGGGCTAGGATTGGTTGTTTGGTAAGCATAATTGCATATATTCCTCTCTTCGCCATTAACAAGTGAATATTGTCTTAAACTTGCTAGTTCATTTTCTGTATATAGTTCTCCATCGTTCAGGGGTTTGTCACAGTATGGATTTTCTGAAGAGAAAGAAGGGCCCGACCATCGTGAGGGGTAAGAGTTCAACTTTCCCCCAAAATGACCGTGAGGCTAACTTCGACACAACAAGATTCACCTCACTACAAAATGCTTCAGGTTACGAGTAGATTTGCCATTTAAACTGTCATCTTTTTAAATACCTTATCCCCGAACATCGTATTGAGGAACTCAATAATATTTTTCATAACTCAAGTCTAGATTTCTATGTAAGATTTCATATGGATTTCTCAAGTGAGATAATGTTTCTCTTTTATGCAAAAGACTATTAGATTCACTGTTGATGATTTAAAAAGTATCTGCATTTGTCCAAGAAAGGAGATGATATTCACAATCTAGTCTAATTTTGATTGGTCTCCTATCAAAATTTTATTTCTTATTAAATCTATAAAATAAAATATTTTCTTTCTTCCCCAAAAATAACACTCCAATCAAACAAGGCTTTAGTCTTGGTCTTAAGTTTTAATTTATTATGACAGAAATGATAGTTTGGTTCCCATTCTTAGTCTTTAGGTCTTAAGAAAGAATTTAATCCCTAATTTTTCTTAAACTTGGTCTTAAGTCCTAATATTTTACAAAAAGTCATAATTAGGTCCCTCGATTTCTATTAGTCTTGATATTAGATTCTAAGAAATTATGATTTGATCTCCCAACCTCTATTACACTTGATCTTAGGTCCAAAGAAATTATAATTTGATCTCCCTCTTTCTCTTAGTTTTAATCTTAGGTCCCAATTTTTTATGCGATAATAATAATTTGATCTTTTAATTTCTCTTAGTTTTATATTTTCTAATATATTTATAATAATAATTACTAATATATTTTTCTAAAAGGGTGTGTTGCACGTGCACATCAATTGGAATTAACCACTTCATAAAATTTAAACTAATTCGTAACAAAAGCATAATAAAAATTTATATATGCAGCATAAAATAGAAAAATAATCAGTTATGATGATCTGCTCTTTAAAGGTCACATAGGATGTCAGCATGCATATATTTTGCATACCCTGCTATCACAGGATCACATTTTATGATATATTTCATTTAGGCTTCAATAATTAATTAAATATACTGCATTTTAAATTATTTAAAAAATCAAAAGCAACAAACACATGCGAGCACGCACAAACACAGACAGGCACGCACACACACAGGGACGCACAGATGCGGGCATGCCCTCGCACAAACACACATATATAAAATAAGATAAAAAAGTACCAGTCCATTGTCCAATGGTGATGGTTACGCTCGATTTGTACGCCTTCCTACCCGAAGAGCTAGGTCCGTGTCAATCTTCAAGGAAATATCAAGCGCCTTAACTGAATGAGTCAATGCTCCACTGCAAGACCAAAATATACTGCATAAGACATCTATTTTCCTTTTCCATGGAAATGCTCAAGCTTGATGAAATTATTTCAATGTGGCCTATATTTACCTAGTCCAAAGACAAAATGTATATCAAATCAAAAAGAAGTGCAGAGATGGAGTCATTCAAATTTCTTTGGCCAATATCAACCATGAGAAATATATGTTCTTTGAATCTTTCCGGTTGGATTCTTTTCTAACAATTTTGATTTCATCTATTTCCTTGAGTTTTTGTAATTATTTAGGGAAATTACACTCAGGCCCTTAAAGTTGGGTAAATCGTCAATTTATAGGTCCATCAGGTTGATTTCATACTGTTATTAGATCTTTGACAATTGCCCTTTTGCTTGGTCCTTTCGAACAAAAAATATTTATATTAGCAAAAATGTTTTTATAAAGTAAATTTTAATCATGAAAATGCCCCTATGACTCAATTCTATCCCCTCATCGGTTTTTCTAGAATATCTCAAAATATTGGAGAGCAAAAAGATATATACCGATTTTAGCAACGACGTCCACTTTGTGATCTAACAGCAACGCATAACTAGATCTAAGGGACCTAAATCGAGAATTTTTAAAAGTTATGACTAGTTTAAATATGAACTCCCTCCCTATCCCCCCAAACCTTGTCTAATTACATTAAACATGCCTAAGCAAAGAGAAATGTTGAAGTCAAGTTATCAAAGTGTGGCTAATGTGATGACTAGACCAAAGTTTAAAGTGGATTCATGTACTTTCATTAAGGTCTTAATACAGATATTTGACCATCGAATGTTAAGAAAGCCTTACCTTGAAATGTAGGTGACACCTGTCTCTCCAATTTTCTTCACAGTTTCAAGTGAAACATTTCCAGATGCCTGACAGCATTGATTAAAATACTGCATTGCTTAGTGTTCAAGGATACATAAAAGCCTATGTTCCAACAATCAGAGAGAAATGTCATATAGTTTTCACATGACTGAGATTAAGCTTGGGGAATTTCCAAAGAATCTGTGGACAAAAGGGGACATGGAACAGCATCATATATAATTGACAGACATAAGTACCAATATGAGATCTCAGAAGATCCATTCAATGGAAGAATCTTTCTTAATATGGCCTTAACTTTATGACCTGTAACTTTAAAGCTAGACTCATTCAATAACAGTTCAAATTTTACCCAATACAAAATGATTTGTTTCTTGTGATACAAAATCAACTTGCTCAAAATGAAAGTCTTTCAGCTCAAAATCGATGTAAATTCATAACAATGCACATATAATACATATATTAATATTTAGGGTAAATATCATACAAGTCCGCTTAGGGGAAATATCAAATGGATCCACAATTTTCGAAAAATATCACCTAGGACCTTATGATTTGCTAAATTTTTCAAAATGGTCCATAACCTCAATTTTAATATTTCACATGGGTCTTTTTTAATTGTTTTCATCAAACAACTATATTATCATATGACAAAAAATGAGGTATTAATATTTTTACTTTTAAAACTACTAAAAGGTTAAATAGTCTTTTTATTCATACTTGATGGTGTTTTTGATAGAAGGATCTATTTGATATTACCCCCCAGTATCAAGAACCCGGATAATATTTTTAAAATCATCAACCTATTTGATATTATCTCCTAACCTTAGAGACCTGTTTGATACTTAGCCTAATATTTAATATATATATACATTCTCATGGAGTGAAAGCATGAAAGAGATTAAGGTATATATACACATATGTATGTCCTGATAACAAACACGGCTATATATAACATGTATAACATTAAAGGATAGCAACTCGACTCCGATCAACTCAAAGCTCAACTCATAACCAACTAATTGTAAAGTGAATCGATTAAATCAATGAGATGAGGCAAAGTGTTTGGAAAGACATGTACAGTTGATGATTGTATATAACTTGGTTCTAAATAACAGCGCATAGATAAGATCTCAATACCAAGGTAATACCTCAGTCTCATATCTTCTATCAATCATCTCAACTGCTTCCTTAAGCATGGTAACATCCACATCTCCATCTGGTAGAGGAATTACCATATTGTCCAGCATTATCCGAGTCAATGAAGTCCTGTTTTGGCTTGCATAATCTAACACCTCTTCCACTTCTTGTAATGTTCTTGTCTCAACCTGAGCCATAAACATTTCAAGCAGGGAAATTTCTGTCAGCGGAGTTGAAATGCACAATTAATGTTCCTGCCAATTTATACAGACAACTGAAAATAATTATTGCAATTTATTGAAATAATAATTAGAGCCTAATATCAAGTAAGGTTAGCATTATAAAGAAATCAAGCAGCAAGAGTATAACGATCATGATGAATCCTTAGCAATTCTGGAAATGAGAAGTATGGGAAATCAACTTCAGGACTAGAAAACAAGTTTCAACTGCTAGAAATGGCAGTTGCTCCAGAGATAATTATACATGAAGCATGCCTGAAGTTAAAGTTTCAATGAAACATACCTCAACAGGCAACTTAAGACTCTTTTGTTCCAGAAATGCATCAACTCCCTTAAGTGCATTGGCAACACCTCCAGCTATTGATATGTGGTTATCTTTTATCATCACCATGTCAAACAAGCCCATTCTATGGTTTTTTCCACCACCAATCAATACCTGTATGGTGGAGTTTAGAGAACAAGCTACCCAAAAGAAAAGAAAAGGTACTGAAGTTATACAAGAACTGGTAAAGACCGCCCACTTATCCACCAAGCGAAGACAGGGAGCAGTTTTTCTTGTTTCCAAAACACATGCAGGATAAGCAGCATCAGCCATGGCCTACAAAGAAAGAGAAGTGTAACTAAGTGGGGTGATATTCTAGAATGCGTAGTCATAACTCTGTCATCAAGATTCAACAGTATTGTTCATTTCAGACATCCTAAAGATTTAGACAGGGACATCACAATCAAAGTCAAAGCTGGGAAACTCAAACACAGGAAATAAAAAGGTAGCATGGAAGCTCAAAGGAAAATTTTGTAAAAATCAACTAGCCTAGCTTTATTATATGAATCAAAAAATTGGGCGCTAAACAATCACAAGCAGGTAAACCTTTTTTTTCCATGGAAACAAGTAGGTAAACTTGGCATTAACGACAACAACAACAACAACAACAACCAAGCCTTAATCCCACTAGGTGGGGTCGCTACATGAATCCTTTGTTTTCATTGCGCTCTATCAGTTACCAAATTCTTATCTAAGTTTAAGTAACTAAGATCACTCCTTATAGTTTCTTGCTATGTCTTCTTTGGTCTCCCTCTTCCTCTTTGTACATGGGCAAAATCCAGTAACCCAATTTTTCTAACTGGAGCTTCAATTGGCCTACGATTTAGATGTCCAACCCATCGAAGCTGACTTTCTCTAAGTTTATCCTCAATTGGTGCAACACCAACTTTCTTTCGAATATACTCATTTCTCATTCTATCCTTTTGTGTATATCCACACATCCACCTTAGCATCCTCATTTCTGCAACATTTATTTTATTTGTATGTTTCTTCTTTGCAGGCCAGCATTCAGCACCATATATCATCGCTGGTCTTATTATAGTTTTATAAAATTTACCCTTAATTTTGGATGAGATTTTTCTATCGCATAACACACTAGAAGCATTTCTCCATTTTACACAGCCTGCTTGAATCCTGCTAATAACGTCATTATCTATTTCGCCATCATTTTGTATAATTGATCCAAGGTATCTAAAGCGCTCACTCTTCTTGACAATTTGATCACCAATTGTCACATCTCCAATATAAGTATTTCTTTCTTGACTAAATGTGCACTCCATATATTCAGTTTTTGATCTACTGAGATGCAAACCTTTAGATTCTAGAGCATTCCTCCAAAGCTCTAATTTCGCTTTAGCTCCCTCTTTAGTTTTCTCAATAAGAACAATATCATCTGCGAAGAGCATACACCAAGGCACTTCATCTTGGATATGTCCAGTCATGACTTTCATAATCAAAGCAAAAAGATACGGACTTAAAGCCGAGCTTTGGTGTAATCCAACTGTAATAGGAAAATCCTTAGTCAAACCTCTTTGTGTCTAAACTTGGCATTAACGAAATAGGAATATTAAGATGGATGTGTATTAGGAATAATAATAACATACCTGAGTGGTCAAAAAGTTACTTTTTCCGAAGTTATGCAAAAGCTTTAAATAAGTTAGAGTGAACACCATAGATTGCAGAGGACAATAGTAATTGGTAAAATAAGATTCATTAAGTTGAATTCAAATATTTGGGATAGGGCAACTAATGATAAAGAGATACTGAGATTTTCAGAGAATCACTTCTAGATTAAATAACTGCTATAGCTCACTGTATCAGCTTGCAAAACGCTCAACAATAAACTGTTTTAAAATAAAGTAAAAATAATAGGAACACGGTCCATTGGCGTGAGACAAACAAGAGATGATATGTAGATTTCAAAATCAACAATTTTAAAAAGCAAATAATTAGAGTTAGATGTAACTATTTTCTAAACATATTTTTATATGACAAATTAAGAAAGTTAATCCAACAAATTAAATTAAACATTAAAACTACATTGAATCAATGTTAGAAATTTATCAATTAGATTAGGGAAGTGGATTTCATGTCAGGAAATCAGATTAAAGATTTTAGAAATAAATAGGTTGTCCCAAAATAACAGCCAAATAGTAATTTAACTCACATAAATATTGGATCCCTTGATTTAGAGTCAAACAAACACTTAAGTTGCGCAAATAATTTTTCATTGAAAAAGAAAAAAATCAGTGATTAATTGATTTTGAGAAGAAATTATACCTCAAACAAGTCAACCTATTAGTTTGATTGGGCGTCACTAAGCCTGAGGCTGGCTCAATGAGGTGTAGCAGAATGAGCACTAAGGCAGCTCCTCAAAGTAGCTTATGCGGACAAGTAATGGAGTGCTAAGGACGAACGATGTGAACGGGATTCCGCCAAGCAGTCCACGGGGCATAGGGCGCATGGAATCAACATTGAGCGCACATGGACATGGCTCTAGGTAGGGCAATGACCAATGGTGTAACACTAGGAGGGCCTCTAGTGCACGGGCAAAACCTTTACAGGTCATTGGGCGGTGCAGCGATAGTGCGGCCTTGCATCAGTAATGAGACCTATAGGCCAATGGAAACCAATGTGTTTGTAGGCTAGAAATTGCGAGTTCGTATGGTGACAATGTGTCACATGGTCAAGAGGTCTTAGAGGTGCAAGAGATCTAGAAACGGTGAGGACGGGAATTGATGTCACAACTATAGTCGAGGTAGTACAGGTTGATTAAAAAAAATGAACAGACTTTTGCATAGGAGACACTGAAAGCGAACCTCAATTGTTGCTAACAACGAAATGTTGTGTGAGGCCGTACCTAGATGTGGTTAAAGATGAGGGCTTTGAGCTTAATTTGGGTAGTAGAGGAAATTGAAGATGCGAGATTTTTTGCTTCATTAAAATAAATACCCGAGTTATTGAATAGGGATTCTCACCTAAGGTCAAACCATCCTCCCTTCACCTAAACAGGGATTCCTTAAACTGAATCTAGGCTTGCACACTAAAACATGAATTTCTTTTCATCATAAACTTTGTCTATCACAATAGCATAGGAAAGCTTTTAAACAAGCCTCAATACATTTAAAATTCAAACATACAAAATCAAACATAATTATAAAATGCCAAATAAACCAAAACTCAAATAAGGAAACTACACAAATAAAATAAAATTAGCAATGTCTCTACGTTCCTCAATCATACTTAAAATCTTCAACATTCCAAAGGATCTCACTTGGGCTTGGTTTTTGGGTTATAAGGGATTTCAAATCTTCAAGCAGCACCAAGCAAATCTAGAATCTTTCAATAAATCTTATCAGCCTCAAATGTCTTTAATGATCCTCCATCTATTAAATCAAAGTATACGATGAATGTGAGATCAGCCTAATATGAACTTGTTGCCAAATTGTGTCCCCGATATCTACTCATGAGGAATTGAATGCTAGGAAATTTTCTTGCTACACTTAACACAATTTCTTTTGAACATGAACAATAGATAGACATATTCACTCTGTTTCAGAAATAAAACATTACATGAAGTAGGGGAAAGAGATCATTACTAGAACAGCTATGAGGTAAATGTAAGGCAAGTAATATAAGTCATGGTCAGGCAATAGAATGGTTTATACCAGCCAACTTTTCAAGCCAAAAATAAAACTCAAAAAGTATAACTCATGAAATTAATTACAGCTGATGAGGAGATCACCTTAGAGAAAGTTGCTATGCCGCTCATTCTTTGCATGAAGTTTAACACAACCCTTTCAGCCACAACTATATTGTGTGCACATCCTTCACACGAAGAAAACAAAGCAAACGATAAAACAATTATGTCAAAATCTTTTTTAATAACACAAAAAGAGCATAATGAACAAGGCTGTTCATTAGAAGGTTTGGTGTAAGGTTGATGTAAATCAATACAAAATGGAGTTAAACTCTAAAGGATGACCTAAAGGTTATGACAGAGGCAGCCTTTGTAAGGTATCTGAAGCAGCACTTTGTTCTTAGAGGCATATTAAAAGAAAACCATAAAAATGATAATATATTACCATAAACCTTCCCAAATTTCGTGCCTTTATGAATATAGTTCCCATCTCTTGTAGACCACTCAACCTGTGCAACAAAGTGATCATCTTTCTTTACCAAAGAGAATGAGGATTAGAACAATATTGCTTGTAGTATAACTGCCATACCTTTAATGAAGGATCAACCTGATCAAAAATCATCTCTGCAAGCGCAATTCCAGCAATTACACCATCCTCCTTCGCAATGAAATGAGCTTCCACCTCCATGTTAGATGGAACAGTAGCTAAAGATGTCACATCACCTGCATAAGAAAGAGAAAAGGGATCACATGATGCATTCTTTCAGGCAAAATCTTAATAACAATAATATCCAAATTATTTGTGACTCTGAATTAAAAGTATACAAAACATGGAATCTAATAAAAAAAGGGAAGCTTTTATCAATAAAGCACAAGAATGGCATCATCCAAAGTCCACATTCCTTTCTCACCATCCAGCACACGCTCATCATCCAGTATACATAACAAAAATTATGGCCAGAAAGAAACTACAAACCTTGCTACTTGTAGTCAATAACTCTGTATCAACTTACAAGTTAAGTAACCTTTATTTTGTTGGCCAAATTACAACATATTACCATAGGATTGTATAAGAACCTGAGTGACCCATAACCAAACAAGTATGAAACATTGGTGAACTAGTAGAAAACATGAAGTCGCACTTGAGAAATGAGCTCCTTTAATTACCACTGATCTACAGATAAATTGCTCGAAAATCCAAGCTAAGAAGACAAACAAAAAAGGGATTTCTTCCTTAAGCAGGCATGACTGCAGCCAAGAAGGTGCAACAAAATCTGGCAAAAAAGATAACAGAAAAAAAACGTAACAACAAAGCCTTAAACTCAAAGGGGTCAGCTACATCTACTTTGCTTATCCATTCAGCAATATTTGAAGCAAGTAAGCAACATGTTCTGTAGCACAAGCGAGACAAGACCATATGCTAACTTGTTATTGGTCTTCTCCGCATTCTCCATACTGTTATAACTTGAACCCCTCACAATGACACATACCATCGAAAAAAGCTGATCGGAAAGCATCTAAAGAATATTATAAAGAATGTAAAAAAGGAATACAAAAACCAGGGTTTAAAAGCGAAGAACAGAAGATAAGTGACCACGCAAACCTCGGTCCCCCGCATCCTCGGCCAGAGCAAGAGCGATAACGGCTTTGAGGTCGTACGTTGGATGAGATGGCGGCTTCAACACAATCGGCTCAACCGGCATCATCGAGCCTCTTGCCTCAACAGCTGACATCGAGAGAGACCTTTTTCGGAACGGAGAAGAAGGGATAAGAAACGAAGACGCACAAGGCTGAAAAGTGGAGGTGTTAGCGTCCGCTGGAGGACGAAAAAGAGCTCCAGGGGTCGAAAGCCGCAGAATGGCCATCAACGGGGCACGGAGAATCTGCTTCTCCACGACTGGAACCGGAGGAGCTAACCTAATTTTGCCACAATGAGGGTTGCGAAGCTATTTTGTTTAATAAAGAGGACCATATCGCAATTTCGTCAGTCCTATTTTTAGAAAAACAAAAAGGACTGACGAAATTGAGATATGGTACCAGGTTACCAGCCAGCCTCTGCCGATAGTCCTGTCAATGAGTCGAGTCATAACTCTATCTATTTTCCGATTCGATTAATATCCCAAATGTATCCTTTTTCTTTGATCCATCAACCTGCCACATTTATAAATATATGGATCAAATCCAAATCACCAATGATTCAACTCATTTAAAATTTGTCTCGTTTATATTATCAAGTTTCTAATTTGTATAAGTATATGGTGCAGCTATCTTTCATGGAGAAGCTTGAATAGAAAGTAATTATTAGAGGTGTAATTCGGATTGTCTTGACTGATTAGACATAGTTCTATGATTTCGGTAACCGAAATCATACTGAATTTATTGGACCCAAACCAAAAAAATTTAGTTCGAATTTAGTTCAATTTCAATTCTAAGCTTAAATCATGATTGCCTATAATACCACTATAAAAAATATAATAACAAAAAATCTAAAATTAAATAATAAAATTAGAAATTTGATCTTAAATTCATAGCAACTACACCAAAAAATAGTCAATATAAAACCTTACGTTAAAGGAATATAATTAATTAATTATATAATATAAATATAATTAACAATTAATCAGGTTACGGTCGATTTTAGTTTACCCAAATAATAGAATCGAGAACAGGCCTGACTCATTCGGTTCTAATAAATTTAAAACCCGACCTGAACCAAACCAAATTAGAACTGAACCGAATCGATCAGTTCGATTTGATTTCAAGTCTATGTTCAATTCTTCATGTATGCGCCCTAATCACTATAATCACATAATGCAACTATTTTTATGATTCACCTTCATAAATTGATATTCCGCAATTATGTATATATATATATATATTTATATGTATTGCATTAAAACTATTTTCAATTTGATTGTGAAAAATATTTCAAACAACGAGTTTTATTGTAATAGAACAAACTTGAAAACTCAAGTTTTAACTTTGAAGCAGTTTTTGACTTCGGTGGATCCGACTATGGATATTTAACTCAATTCTAGATATCATGAATTCAAACTCAAGTTGGAGTTTAACTCAACTCAAACCTAACCTGTTGGAAGGCTTAGCGGGTAGCCCTATAAATTCAAGGTTTGCTGAAGTTTGTGTGTTTTGTTAAGCCCTGTTTGACGCGAGGACTAAATCAGGACGAAAATTATATTAATTTAAAAAATAATAATAATAATAATTAATCCTTCTACACAAATTCTAATATAAAAAAATATTATTTTACTTCACATATAAAATAATTTTTAATAAAAAAAATTATTTTATTTTACATTCTAGATCAAAATACTCGATTCGAATATTTTGTTCTAGGATGTGAAATAAAATATATATTTTTATTAAAAATTATTGAGTATGTAAAGTAAAATAATATTTTTTTATATTAAAATTTGTGTAGAATAATTAAAAAAATTTATTTATTATTATTATTGTTGTTTTTTAAATTAGTATTATTTTGATCCTGATTTGATCCTCGCACCAAATAAGGCTATATAGCTTATCATTAACAGTGAAAGAAAAAAGGAAATAAAATAATATAAATAAAAACTAATTAACTATATATCATAAAAAATTTTAAATATTATCTACAAGTTATTTTTTTCATAAATTTAAAATTATAAAATTACATACATTTAAACAAAAATAATGTTAATTTTATGCTGTCATGCATGTGAATATCCCATAAAAAAATTGTTAAACGTTAAATTTCAGCTTTACCAAATAAAAAAAAAAAGCCCGATTATAAGTTTAGATGTTTTGGTCTAGTTCTACCAAATTTGAACTAGACCGACTCATTCTATTATTGATAATGAGTCAAATTTGAATCAATTTTAACATCTAATTCCTACTTTTTTCTGATTTGAAATAAGTACAACTTGGTTTTTTTTTCCTTAAAGTTTTACATATAAATTAATACAAAAATAAGATAATTTCTTCAAAATATCTATGATCACATGAATATAATCAGTAGATATTTATTCACAAAAGTGCATTACCTTTTGAAAGAAAATTTAGGGAGAGCATTAGACATAAATTTTAAATATCAATATAAATACAAGAAACTAATTTTGGAGGGAAAATATTGTGCATATTACATTATATTCATTTCTCATATAACACATGTTAATTTCTCAATTGATTTCATGGTTAGGCCTGGAAATTGATTTAGAATTAGGATCAACGCACTTGAAATAAAATCAAATCAATTCCAAATCGATGCTTATGAATCTGCATAAATGCAAAACAGACAATTAAAACATAATAGAAGAAACACAAAAGCAAGAGAATTTAACATAATTTCAAGCTCCTAAACATTGATTAATATTACAAAACAGTAGAAAAAAATCCCTCTGAACAATCATGTACAAAGAAAGTGCAGCAATCTTCTTGGTATGATCAAACACATGAAAATAATACAAGACTAAGAACAACTTTTAAGATTTTTCTAGCTCCTAAGCATTGAATTATGCCTCAGAGTTTGATGGTTGTCTCTGGAACAGCCAATCTTATAGTCATCCTGTCATATGCTAATCCTTATTCCGGGCTCGATCCTTCCGGTGCCCCCCAAGAATGCGCGAAATCTGAAGCCCTCTGCTGAAAGCCTGATTGAATAACACGCGCATCTGAAATTCTGAAACAAATGGAAACCAGGCCAAGAAAGCAATGGGAGTGAAGAGCAGCAGGCCTAGCACGATCTCGTAGCCGCGAGCAAGAGCTTTGACTGATCCCCAAAGCCCGAACCTTCGAACTGCAGACTTGGAGGCTCGCGCTATCTGAACAAAATAATATTAGGTGTGATTGGGATTCTTGATTTAGAATTGGGATGAGAAGGACAAAGGAGATGGACAAGAGGGAGATAAAAATAGGGAATGAAAAGGACGAATACAAAGAGGATTTAGTGGAGGTGATAATTTTTATTGAATTCATTAAAAAACATTGAATACTAAACAATGAAAGCAATAACTTATATAAATTGCCCTCACAAAACAGAGGGGACTTAACAAAATAATAATAATAATAATAATAATAATAATAATAATAATAATAATAATATAAATTGACTTCTTTTGTTTTTTTTTTGAAACACCCTTTAGGCAATAGAGGGAAGTAGATTTTCAATTCAACTAAGGTCTTTCTTCAAAAGCAAGAAATTTGGTTGGCAAAGTGAGAACGCTGGTTCCGCAATAACCAAATCAATCCAATTCTCAAGGGGAGAGGGGTCCGTATCCATTTTGAGACTTAACTTAAGGATTGAGGGATCCCTCAAAGGCCCTATGGAGTAAAGGGTTCAGGCTCAACCAAGTCTTCGTCCACTTTTTCTTGAACCAGATCCATGCTTGAAGACTTGAATTTCCAATCGATTTAGCCAATGAAAGAGGGCAGAGATACTTCCTCGAAAGAGCGTCATACTCGCGAGTCTCCCATCTCAAATCGCGGGCGATACCCAAAGCACCCTAGCCCCCAATTCCGAACAAAAGCTTTGATTGGACCGAGCAGGGAGGAAATAGGATAAAATAACGATGGTTCGAGGTTGAGCTCCCTCGAACCGCATTTTCTAAACGAACAAGAGCTAGGATGCCGTAGCTTCGACCTTACTTAATAGGGCTTATTTATTACGAAGGCCTGATTTTATACTCCCGCCAACGCACGCTAGACGGAGAGTAAGCAAGCTACCTTGCTTGCATTGCATTCGTGAAACGTTCCGCGCCCTTCCTGCCTGCTTCAATTTATGTGAATGATCGTGTCTTCGACCATCCTATGTTGTCTGAGTTAAGGTTTGGAAAGGGAATTGAACTCACGGAGTTCTAATGTTTTCCAAGATATTGCGACAACAAGTTTGTGTGAGAGTCTGAGAGTCTTCAAGAGAAAGGCCCCACCCCCCTTATTAGTAACCAGAGATTTGCGTACTTGCTTCTGGTTTCAAGGGCGTGACGGTTGTCCGTCCTTTGGCGCTCATCTTTTACCGAGTCCTTCTACAGTACAGAGATTATTAACCTATGTCAACTTGAAAGCGTATAATGGTCGGTAGATCTAAATAGCTCTTGACTTGCCCCAATAAAGAAAGCCCCCGCTTGCTCAATGAAACCGAAAGAAAAGAAAAACCAGTGCCGTTTCGTATAGCCCCCCTATAGCCTTAAATTCCTCCCCCCATCCACTTGACCAAGTTATAAGGCAGACTACTGGTAAGCTACCGAGGGTAGGGATAATCGTCCAGGTCTTCTTGTGAAAAAAAAAAGAAACTGGAAGGATAAAAAAACCTACCCGGTGGACTGCCGAGCTACAAGTCCTACGACACAGGAGCGGGATTCTCTAAAAAGCCATGAAGTTAGATCAAAAGCAAGCGAGCAAGGTGGGTGAGGTATGCGCGTCACCCTTATAATAAGGTTCTTTCCGGTCATGGTCTTGATTTAAAAAAAATCGCCAAATGGGAACCATTCGGATATTTTTTTTTCTATGTTCAGGTAAGAGAGATGAGATGTTAGTTGAAATTGAAAAATAAGGGCTCTGTTCAGGTAAGCAACCCTCAGCGTCACACCTTCGCTCAAAGCTCCTTTAAGGGCTCGCGCCTCTGGCTTTTCGTTCATGTCTCTAATTCAAAACCGAACAGCACCGAAGAAAGGAAAGAACGAGATTTAGACAAAGAGACGAAAATAGGAAACTTCACTCTGCTTTCCATCGACATCTTCTAAATTTGCACTCTATTTTTTGCTTTTCTCCGGATGAAAGTCTGGGGAGCAAAACATATTAGATACCTGCAGACGAGACATATACATAATTGTATTGAAAGTTACAAAATTACACAACTGTTATAGTCCAACCTTTAGAACTTAAAATCGTTCCCTAAGGGGCGTAGCGGTAGATGAAAACAAAGGCCATGTGAATCTCAATGCCCATGACATATGAGAAGAAGAATTTCACATATGAAATAACAAATATACGAAGATAGTCTATTTTTGGGGTAGCATTATCTGAGTGGCTTCGAACAGCTTGAAAAAGTTCCAGCTTATATACCATAGTGAATAAATAAAGAAACAGCGAGGAAAAGAAGGGAGGAGAGCTTCTTCAACCGAAAGACGCTCTTAATGAACAAGTGGACAGCTTTACAGGAAGTGGACTTCTTCTTGTTTCGGGAAAGCGCATCCTGAGTCCGTATCGACAGGAAAAGATTTTCCCGAACCTCTTCGGTCCCGTACAGGCACGGTTAGGACTGATCTTGGTAGCTTGGATAGAGCAAGAGTTCCGTTTCATCTCATCTGGAACGAGAAATTGTTTTTATTTATTCGCTTTACGTAAAAAACTTTATTTTGTTTCAAGCATGAGTGACTGTTTTGGTCTGTTCTGAAAAAACGCTCAAACTCGAAACCGCTTAATCTTCCTCTTTATTTTCGCCTTTGGTTTGCAACCCTTCTTCTTAGCCGCGCTTTTTCCCGCGTGCTTGTTCAATTGAATTTGTATTATTTTGAAAACTATGTTTTTGGTTTTACTTTAAAAAAAAATGAAAAACAAAAAAACTAACATCGAAAAAAGAGAGTCAGAAACCATACCCGTGTAAGCCCGGACGTCATCCTCTAGAAGCCTCAAATAGTCCTCCGCGTCGTGGACGTGCTTTCGAAATAAAATTAATTTAATATTTAAATTTATAAAAAATGTGAAATAAAATTAAAATTTAATGTTAAAATTTATGTTTTAACATTAAATTACAGTGAAAGGTAATTTTGTTAAAACAAAGTGTAGTTCTCTTCTGCACAACTTGTACATTTGAAAGGGAACTAGCTGGAAAGATCAAATCTGTGGGCACGGTACGATAGATTTCACTTGCAAAATGGTAATGTTGTTAGCTTTAGTTGCAATAAAGAGCTTTGCTATAAAAATAAACTACATAGATTCGATAGACATAATTTATTAGGGGGATAATTAATTAGACAAAGTGGACGATATAATCACCAAGGAGGGCTAGAACAATGATGGTCCTAGCAATCCCCAGATATGGAAGTATTCCAACACTCCCTGCCATTAACTGGTTCGGGAGATGGTTCGGGAGCGGACCTCTTTATCATCAGATAAGTTGATTCGAGAGGTTATTTCAAAAATGAAATAACAAATCTCATTAAGTGAGAATCCTATATTGCTATATTAGTTGAGTTCCCTTTTGGGTACTCTTTCTATACTAGAAAGAGATCAACTAAGTGCCATCCTTCGATCTACCATAAGATAGGTCGTTTAGGCGAGTTTAGTTGACTCAAATTGGAGCGCAGCCATCTTATCCGTTTCTGCCTTTCCATTGCATCGGGTGACCAAGTATGCGATCCTATCTGTGCAGATTTCCCGACAGCACCAATAAGAAGTAAAATACAAATCAGAGTTATGGCATTCAATCTCATATTGCCAGAAATCCATGAATTTCTGGTCTTTCCAACGTCCAACGTAGGGAAGCACTAGGAAGCAGGCGGTAGGGAAGCACTAGGAAGCAGGGGATCTTGTTCTTCTTTTACTTTTATTATGTTATGGCAGTGAAGATCAATTCATAGATGCCCCTTCCGGTCCAGACGAAATGGTCGTTGTAGGTCGGGACGTGACTCGAGATTGGAGTGCACCCTTACTATATGCCGTATGTACCTAGCTGGTAGCAGCGCTGTAAAAGTGAATGATGAATTTGGAGGTACTTGAACCTTCAAGCCAAACATTTGAAGAAGGATCACGTGAAACTACTATATTCTAATTATAGGGGGGGGTTAAATGAACATGAAGAAAGGACCCTGGACAAAGTAATCTCAAACCCAAAGCGTGTGAACTAAACTAAACGAGGTCAAAGTCCCCACTCAGGGACTCGACGTATCCATGCATGAACTCTCAGACCAACCAATAAAAGAAGAGTAGAGGAATGAGCTTTTCTCGAGTTTCTATTGCTTGGAACTCTGAGGTTGCCTAAAGGCTCGAGACTCATTGGTTTATTTTTGAATTCAACATTAGGGTTTGCCGCGATTCTTTTCTTGCTGTTCGTAATTACTTTTAATTAGGCGAACTGATTTCGACGCTAAACAAAGTGAACCCTTAGTAGCCTTGCCGGAGAATCTATTCATTTGCTTTGAAAATACGATTCAATAAAGAGCGATTACGCCATCAACAGCTAAATTGATGGCACTCGCCTCGCCTTCTTTCAGCATTGAATTTTTTTTTAGTTGTTGTTTTGCAACTTTTATTTCCAGGATTGGAATTGATGTCGTTTCATTGATTTCTCCTAAAGATTTCATTTCAATTGGAATTTGGTTATTCACGATGTACGAAGATCCCTTTTAAGCATCCATGGCTGAATGGTTAAAGCGCCCAACTCATAATTGGCAAATTCGTAGGTTCAATTCCTGCTGGATGCACGCTAATGGAAACATTCAATAAGTCTATTGGAATTGGCTCTGTATCAAAATCCTCTTTGTATTCGTCCTTTTCATTCCCTATTTTTATCTCCCTCTTGTCCATCTCCTTTGTCCTTCCCATCCCAATTCTAAATCAAGAATCCCAATCACACCTAATATTATTTTGTTCAGATAGCGCGAGCCTCCAAGTCTGCAGTTCGACGGTTCGGGCTTTGGGGATCAGTCAAAGCTCTTGCTCGCGGCTACGAGATCGTGCTAGGCCTGCTGCTCTCACAAAACAGAGGGGACTTAACAAAATAATAATAATAATAATAATAATAATAATAATAATAAATGACAAAAAAGCAAAATTTCATCAAAACAAGATCAGATAAAAACATGAAATTGCCTAAAGGGTGTTTAAAAAAAAAAACAAAAGTCATGTCATTGTGGAGAAATTAATTGTTTAGTTTGATGACGTGCTTAGATAATACTATAAAAAAATGACAAAATTGACACTCTAAAATGACAGTAAGATGCCACTCAAATTTGAGTGAAATCTACATGCCACTCAAATTTGAATAATATATAGGTGCACCTTAATTGCAATAGAGAGAAGTGAGATTGAGTTATCTTTTAATAATAATGATATTAAACTAATTAGAGATTAAAAAGAAAATTTTGACAACACAAACGAGCAGAAAGCATTGAACCAAATGCCCTCAAGTACAAAAATAAATATTAATAACAAAAAGTAAATATCAACCTTTTAAATAACAAAAATCCATATATTTAAAAAAATTCAATTTTGTTGTCATTCTTCACAAATCTTTGAACATGAAGCTGTAAATCGCTAAATTAACATTGGTTGAGTTTACTGACCAAAAGTAGACCCCAACCAGTTGGCAAGAAAGCAAGCAAGCAGACGATGATATCCTGAAGGGTCATGTGAGGAATTGCAATAATCGTAATCAAAATGGCAAGAAAAGTGACGAAAATTAAGAACTTGAACAATCTGAAAATAAGCTGAAAGTTTGCACTGAATCTACGCCTTCCAACCGATACAGTCTGCACAAAAAAAGATTATTAATGAGAAGTCTCAATGTGCAGGTAACAGAAGTAGTACTGGCACCATTCTGCTATAATATTAAGAATTCATTTCTGTGATTCAAACTAGTCACAAATAATTTTTTTACTATGGATTTAGAAAAACTTGAAGATTGTAAGAAAACATGTAAAATGAACAAATTATACGCAACTTTGCAAAGCCATTCACGGTAAAAATGTTGCTATTTTCATGTTTTCTTCTTCCCAAGGCAAATGAGGTGAATCATTGAATCTATCAAATATAAAACAGCATGAATCGCAGTTAAGGAATCAAAACTCTCTTAGTGACAGGAGCAAACTATAGATTAACCACCAACAAGATGTAAATGCATAACCACATGTGTAAAAAAATTGGATATGCCGTAACGTAAAAAAATTGATTTGATGTGTTTGTTAATCTTCTACGATCGCAGATTCTTAGTGGTAATAGTAAACACGATGTCACAGATCAATCTTATAATTCTTCATGCACTTAGAAAACAAGGAGACACAAATTACACATTCACACTTTCTTAGTGAGAATGACAATATAAATCATGATCGGCGGAAGAAATAGAATAGACTGTACAATTAGAAATGCCTTTTCATCATGTTTCCACATTTATTGGGTGATCATGACTCAATGTGTAACAACCCACCCTATAGTAGAAATTGTCCGCTTTTATTTCTGAGAAACTACGTGATTGAACAGTTTCCCGTTAAGGTCTCCTATTCCAATACTATTTTGGCCCAAGCATGCTTAACTATGGAATTTTTCATTATTAGCCTCATGATTTTACCTCGAAACACATTTACGAAAGTATTAGTATTTTTTCATATACACCCAACATCTCTTCTGTGCTTTATCAATGTGGAATTTGCCTAAAGGTGCATACCTCATGGGATATCACATACACCTTTTCCTTCTAAGACTCAGCGTCCTCACTGAGGTATGCCTCACCATCGCCCAAAAAAGTCACAAAGAGTGGCTCTGATACTATATATAAATACCCATCCCATTATAGATATTATCCGCTTTGGCTTCAAAGAAACTGCATAGTTAACCAGCTTCTCGGGAAGGTTACCTATCCCATTACTGCTCTGGCCCAAGAACGTTTAACTATAAAATTTCTCATCATTAGACTCACAGTTTTACCTAAAAATGTGTCTATGAAGGTATGTGTGTTTTTTCACTTCTCTCTTGTGCTTTATTGATGTGAGATTTGCCTAAGAGTGCATCCCTCAAGGAAAAGATACACCCATAGGCAAATCTCACATCAATAAAGCACAAGAGAGATGCTGGGTATATATGAAAAAATATCCATATCTGCATAGATGTATTTTGAGGCAAAATCATGAGATTAATAACGAGAAACTTCATAGTTAAGTATACTCAAGCCAGAATAGTACTGAGATAGCTGACCTTCCTGAGAAATTGCATAATCATGCAGAATAGTACCTTTGTAGACACATTTTAAGTCAAAAACATGAAATTAATGATGAAAAATTTCATTGTTAAGCATGCTTGAGCTAGAGTAGTAATGGGATGGGTGACCTTCCCAAAAAGCTACACAACTACGCAGTTTCTCAGAAGCTAAAGCGGGCAATACCTATGATGAAGCAGATTATCACAATGGTATCAGAGCCACTCCGTGTGACCTTTTGGGTGATGGTGGGGTAAACCTCAACGAGTAGGCTGAGTCATACAACCTCCTCAAAAGATACACCCTTAAACAAATTTCACATCAATAAAGCACAAGAGAGATGCTGGGTATATATGAAAAAATATCCATATCTGCATATATGTATTTTGAGGCAAACTCGTGAGATTAATGACGAGAAACTTCATAGTTAAGTATACTCAAGCCAGAATAGTACTAAGATGGCTGACCTTTCCGAGAAATTGCATAATCATGCAGTTTCTCAAAAATTAAAGCAGACAATATCTACAATACATTGGGCTATTACATATGGTATTAGAGCCACTCCACGTGATCTTTTGGGCGATGATGGGGCAAACCTCAGCAAGGATGCTGAGTCCCAAAAGTGAGGGTGTATGTGATATCCTGTAAGGGATGCACCCTTAAGCAAATTTCACATTGGCAACGCACGAGAGAATTCTGTGTATATATGATAAAACACTTATACCTTCGTAGACGCATTTTTGACTCAAAACTGTAAGACAAATGATGAGAAGCTTCATAATTGAGTATGCTTGAGCCAGAGTAGTAATGAGATGGGTGACCTCACCGAAAAGCTGCTCAATCACGTAGTTTCTCAAATGCCAAAATAGACAATATTTACGATGGGCTAAGTAGTTACACAATGGGTCATACCTTAATTAGATAATTTCTTCAACTAACTATTAATCGTGTCAAACACAAAAATAAATATCTAATTTCCAATATCACTAGCACTAGATGCTTGTACATCTAAAATAATTCTTTCATTCATACTTGATAAATGAACAGAGCTATTGCGAATATATGCTACAAAGTTCTATTTAATATTGAAGTCTTCTTGGGCCGAAAGAAACCCATATATAAATTTATTAGTAGAAAGAGATCCAGATGACATGGTTTACATCTTAAGAACTTGCATAGAATTATGGGTCTACTTCAGTAGCCCAGTTGGAATTGCCCTTTTTTTAAAAAAAATAGTTACAAACTATTTTCATCACAAAACTGAGAAATATGTGCAGTAAATCATGGTTATAAAAATATATACACAATTTATACTTAGGCCTCGTTTGGTTCGGGGTTGCATTTTGGATAAGAGAAAAGAATATTTTATCCATAAATTTAATGAGAAAGAAATTTAGTTTAATACTGGAAAGTGTGTAAAATGTAAAACAAAGTTAATTCTAATGTTCGTATTTATATTGGATGTGAAATAAGGTTGATTTTTATAGTTGAAATTTGTGTTGGGCTAAGAAAAAAGCTCGAGCAATAAGCATGTAAGCAAACAAACAGAACACAATTTCACCTTTGAAATGTATAAAATAATATCATGCACACAACACCTAACAATTACAAAGATATAAAATATTTAGACTATCATTTTTCGAAGAAATTATTCCTCCCTCCTCTGACACAAATTCAAATTCAAGCTTCAGAATGAACATCACCCTCTTCATCCTGGATATTATTCCATAAATCATTTGTGCTTGAGGATCTACATGATGTTTTTCAGAAAGTTCACAAGATGATTCTTGATGTCTAAATACTGCAGGATGCTAGCGAGGTGGGTTTCTCACTACTACATTACAAGAGGGTTTACTAATGGAGGAGATATGTACTGAAAGATCATCAATGGTGTAACTATATTAGGGCATAACCAGTGTCTTAGGAATGAATCCCTAACAGGTTCACATAACTGCACTGGAATTGATGTAGTTTGATAGGTTAATGTGCCATAAAAGGATTCCATATCATATACCACTCCACATCAAAGTAGATGCAAGTATATCTAACAGCAACTATGAAAATACCTATCATCTCTCCCATCCACTTAGCCTCTACTTCCAACTGGATGTCTAAAGCTAGCATGAGATCAAACACTACACTTAAATCGTCAAGCAAGTCGTTCCATACTATGGGTACAGCTACATTCATCCAATGTATGATCTCCCCCTCTAGGACTTCAAAACCTCTACCTATCATAAGGACTACAAGTTCAACATACTGATAGCATATGTTCAACATCATGGCCTCCACATATCGAAATTCAGTATAGATATACTATGTGCACATATACATAAAGCTGTAACTTAATGCATATAAATAAAACAAACCAACAAAATAGAAATCAAACATCACGTACATATGATCATGCTATATTTCATTATCAAATGAACTTATTTTTATAGAGTAAAGTGTTTTTTAATACAAGCATGTCTTCAGCATCTCCCCCAGGTGGGAGTGGTTCATCTCTTAAGGCCCTATAGGGTTTTGGCGAGGTGGAGTGGTGGGTGTCCCCGACTGAGAGTCTGAGGGTTTTCTGACGGGTTTTCGTCGAGATAGTGAGGCACTCTTGCCAAATCCATCCTGGTTGCTCGAGCTTATTGCTAGCTGACCGTCGCCTCCATCCCATTGCTCTGGAATTGAAGGGCACAACTGCTCTGGGGAAGGAGAATAGGGAGGGACCACTTCATCGTGAACGACTTGCTCGACCTTTCGAATGAGGAGGAAGGAGTCGGGATCACCATCAACAAAGAGGGTTGGCTCCGCTGCAACATCAAGACACTCTTCTGGCACCACCTCCTCCATAGCAACCGCAATTGAGAGCATCATCGATGCTGAATTCTCTAGTGACATTTGGGAGCCGATCGGAGAAACTCTGAATCGAGGTGAATCATGCCACAAAAATCTGCATTCTTTCTACTCTGTTTTCTTCAGAATCTCAGAGGTATGGCCTTCTCCCATGTCATTGTTTATTGCTTTCTTGTATTGTGATGGGAAATTTGATCAGCTATTATTAAGTAAGAAAGATGTGGGGAATTAGGACCAAAAGATGATGGTCACCAAGATAAATGAGTTTGTACGTTCTGAACTGTCGGGGATTAGGAGACAAACTTGTTAAGAATGAGTTTGAAAGGGTGAAAAAGGTCATGTGGCTATGATTCTACTTTTGCTGTAGAAAGTATAGGTCGCTTTAGTGGTACTGCTATTATGTGGAATAACATTTTGAATGTATCTCTTTAGAGCTTCTTTAAATACCATATCGACGTGGCCTCTAAATTTATTGACCTCAATGGAGATTTACAGTCTTTTATGATGAATCTATAGAATTTTGAAAATATCTCTCTGTGCAGATGATGAAACAACTAAATCAAAGGAAACAATTACCTTAGATCTCTCCGACCAATTTTAATGAAATACTCTTATTACACAGAGAAGCAAGGAGGTCTCCTTAGAGATGATCGAAAGCTTAACATGTTCAAAGAAGCTATTGAGTTTTATAGGGGCCCATAAACACGGTGGAATGGTTGATTTGGGAACCAAATGATCCACAAACATCTTGATTGCACATTGGGATCTACAAATTGGCAACTCTTGTCTACTAATTTTCAAGTTACACATGCTAACACTTTATCGGATCACTACGCTCTTGTCATCCAATTGGAAGGACATAAAATGGAAGTCCGTCTAAGGTTTTTAGGTTTGAACCAATGTGATTCCGAGTGGAGGAATCCTAGAACTCTATAGGAGGCTGATGAAGAGAGTTAACTATGGCTAGGAAGTTGCAAACAGTGCATCAAGCTCTATCTAACTAGAACAAAAATAAATTTGAGCACATTTAAAGTCGCAATGATAACATTAGATGATTAACAAACAAAATAGTCACAGATAACAGTTTGAAAGAGAAGAAGATGCTTCAAAATAAGCTAAACAAGTTGCTTAAAAGGAAGGAGATTTTGTCGAGGTAAAAGCCTGAGTAGAATGGCTCAAGAATGGAGATCATAACATGACTTTCTATCACTCGATGATGAACTATAAAATGAAGAGGAATCATACACATTGCCTCCAAGATGAAGAGGGGAGGATCTTCCAGGAAACAAAAAGTATGTACCAGATTATAACCAATTAATTTGATAATTAATTCAAATCCACGGGGCCAAAGGAGGTGAGTTCCATTTATAAATGAGATCCAGAAGGCTCTTCCGAAGGATTTGATTGAGATGCTTGATAATCCCTACACAAAAGGTGAAATCAAGAGAGCTTTATTCCAATTACACCGGACCAAAGCGCTGGGTCCACATGGCTTCCATGCTATATTCTATCAAAACTTCTGGAACATAGTGGGGGAAGATGTGCTAGACTATTGTCTGAGAGTGCTTAACTATGAAGCACGGACACGACACGGGGACACGGGATACGACACGACACGGCGACACAGTGATTTTCCAAAATACAGGACACGGACACGGCATGACACGCCAAATACAATAATAAAATTAATAATTCATACTTAAAAAAATATATAAAACATGATACAAACTTAAATGTATAAGTATAAACAACTTGTAAATAGTACTGAAGTATCACAAAATCAAGATGAGAACTTGAGAACAAACGCCGTCGATATTAAAAAGATTTGAGATATAAATTTAGTGTTCACTTTGAGTAAGAGAAAATACAATTTTGCTTATTAGGACAATCACAGTGAGCATGATAATAAGAGAAAGTAAGAGCTATCAGTGTTGAAAATGAAAGAAGAATAAAGGTGAAGCTAGAATTCTAAACTTTTTGCGATTGATTCATTTTTGAAAAACTTAAGGGCAACAAAGAAGGAAGAAATTTGATTTAACTTGGATAACTTAGAATTTTGACTTATATTGGGTAAAATCTATGAAATATGAGTACAACACGGCGATACAGATACGATACAATACTGATATAGCAATACGACAAATTTTAAAAAAATAGGATACAGATACGTGAGGATACGGTTGTGAAATACTTTCAATTCTAATATTCGTATTTGCATTGGATATGAAATAAAGTTAATTTTTATAGTTGAAATTTGTGTTGAGCAAAAAAACTGACTTCAATCAAACGAGGTCCTAAAAGTGTCTCAGAAGTGTCATAAGGTGTCCTGAAGTGTCCTAGCATGTCCAAGAAGTGTTCTTTAATTTTTTTTATATTATTTTATTAGGACACGCCATGTGGCGTGTCCAACATGGTGTCCCCGGGTGTCCTCGCGTCCCCAAGTGTTCGTGTGTCCAACACGGACACGGTGTGGTTCTTGAAGTGTCCATGCTTCATAGGTGCTTAATGAAGGGAAGAGTCTTTTGGGAGATAAATTCTACAAATATAGTTCTTATTCCCAAGCATCCAAGTGCTAACCAAATAAAAGGTTTTTGATCGATCAGTCTGTGCAACATGCTTTATAAGGTTATTGTAAAAACCTTGGCAGATAGATTCAAGCTTGTCCTTCCATGCATCATTTCGGAGAACCAAAGGCATTTGTTCCTAAGCGCCTAATCATAGGCGCTTACGAAACTCTCCATAGTATGAGAAGAAGGAAGAAAGGCTCGAGAGGCTACTGTGCACTTGAACTTAATATGAGCAAAGCCTACGACAGGGTGGAATGGTTCTTTATTGCAAAAATGATGAAGTCGATGGCTTTCCATCAAGGTTTATAAAACACATTCTTGTTTGCATTTCTTCAATCACACATAGCTTTTTGTAAATGGTGCTAGGTTTTCAAATTAGTAGTATATTTGTTATTTAAAAATTAGAATTGTTCCAAATTAAATGGACCAACATTTGTATCTACACTAGTTAGCCTTGTGCTCCTTTGGGAAGAAGCCACTCAACAAGCATCACGCAGATCACACCCACAATGGATCACGATCATTTAGGCTAGATCCAACCCATCACACTACCCTAAGATGACGCACATAGTTTGAAAAGTCTGATGCATTAGGAGAATCGAATGCAAAAGAGATTGAAGGGTGAGAAGCATATCAAAAAAACTAATTCTTTATCACTTTTATATATTTTCATTGTAAGAATAATATCAAGGAGCTTTAATTTAAAAAGATTATAACAAAAATAGTCATAAAAATGATCAAAGAACATATTCCATATTGTCATGTTTTTAAATTCAATAAACCAATCAAAGTAATTTCTCTCATTAATATTGAAACGGAAGATGATTGAAACATAAGGTATTTAAAATTACTCAGTTATCATCTCGTTTTGCATGAACGAAAGCCCATTTGTTTCAAAAATAAATATCAAAGAAGATCAAGAACATAAAATTGAATGACTCTGATACTGACATAAGAAAATTGGGCATACCTTAAGGCAGCATAATTAATATAATCTGTTTATTTATCTTCTATGATCACAATGTTCATAGTAAAATACGATCTCATAGATTAATCTCACCATTCAACATACTAAGATACCCGGAAGAGAGAAACTAAACTTTCTGAGTGAGAAAGACAAATATATATCATATCTGGTGGAAGACTTCTGTTTAGTTACGAAAATAACCATGCTATCATTAGATCATCATAACACAATGGGTCATACCTTAATTGTATGATCACATAAATCAATATTAATCACGTCTGACATAAAAATAAATATTCAGTAATCCACCAACTTGCCGACATATCTAACAGAATCTTGAAAATAATTAAACGAATTACCTTCATCACAAGCAGTACTGCCAAGATCACCAGCCAAGACATTCCATAAACCTGAAAAGGCATGGAACTAACTAAGCAAAAACGTCGTTTCTTTCTGATCTACGTACCATATAACTATCAAATCAGAGAAATACCAGTATGCTTCTTGTTTTCCTTGTCATATTCAAGTGATAGACAAGCCCATATTGGTAAATGAAAAACCGAAATGCCAAAACTATCTCAATAAGGATCCCTAGCTTTCCAGAGTACTTCAGATGCTCTTGCTCTTTCTCCCACCACGATCCCCAGCTTTTGTCTGCTGGAACACCAATCCCACCACGATTGCTGACCCACTTATTCCAGTCGTTCCAATCATCAACAATTTTTTGCCACTCAAACCCAGAAGGGTTGAACAGAAATGGAGCAAACAGCCATGTTCCAACCATAAACCAAATAGAAGCTGTGATAAATATGTCTGCAACTGCAGATCTGTATGGCTGACCAAAGATCTGGTAAATAACAAGTAATATCATCAACTCGAAGCCCTTCACAAAATGACTGCGAGAGTAAAGCCTATAGTTCTCGGCAAACTTGGCATGGAAGACAACAAAACCATGACCAGTAACCCTATATTCAGCTCCTCCATGAAGCAATGTTCTTCCGTAGTAGTGAGTTTTTGTTCCAAGAGAAAATGTGAAGAAAACTGAAGCTAGTTGTAGTTGCATCAGGATGAATTCACTTAGTGCCTTGCGGAAACCCTTTTCGAGGCCTATTTCCATCATCATCGGGAGAGCCATCAAAAACCCAAGCTGCACAAAAGACTGGGATGCTAGCGCAATCTGAAGGGGTTCACTGTGAATAAACCTTTTACCACTTGCTAGGCCTTCTTCCAGTCCACTAAGAACCAGGTAGAGGCGTCCATATAGAAAGACATAAACTGTCCAAACTGTTAACTGGCAGTAGGGAGAAGAGCGAGCAATTTCAGGTTAACAACTAATTAGTCTGAGAAAAACCAAATGGAGATATTTACATACACGCCATAGTAAATTTGTGAAGTTACATAGTCACATAAATATTACTTGTTGCACAGACAATCCACACGAAAGTTATGTTATCACAGCCAT
Organism: Apostasia ramifera; assembly: GCA_019297695.1. Taxonomy (NCBI): domain Eukaryota; kingdom Viridiplantae; phylum Streptophyta; class Magnoliopsida; order Asparagales; family Orchidaceae; genus Apostasia; species Apostasia ramifera. Next base: position 104,448 of record JAEMOT010002817.1, on the reverse strand, counting down.
GTTACTTCTAATATAAGTTAGAATGATAAAGATATAACTGTTCATCAATCTAAAAGATTTACATGGGGTGTACATTAAATCAGTCAATACCTTAAATCAGTAAAACAGAGCAAGAAATGAAATATTCCTTTCTAGTGAACTACGTTGGCATTATTTAACCATTATGTCGAAAACATAGTATTTGTGTACAATCTATATACCATTATTTAGATGGTTACTAAATTGATAAGACAACTCTATCATGGCATTTATGTAAATCTACTAATAGATTAAGAAGGCTACATACCAAGGTACTGAAGTAGAAACCCACAGTTGTAAAATAACAGGACATCATCCTAAAAAAGTCAAAATGATGCCCAAGGCGATATATGTCTCGGCTCAAAGTTTGCTCCCCATTCCCATTTGCAATTTTTGCTTCAAAGAGCGATATCTGATTAAGCCCTACATCCCTCCCTTTACCTACTTGTAAGTACTCATGATGAGTAATGCTACCCTCACGAAGTGTGGAATTGAAACCTATAAAAATAAATGCAATGATCATGATCAGCAAAAAGAAAGAATTGTGTGAGCCTCTAAAATCTCCTAAAATTTATATTGCATCTTAGGTTGTAAATCTACCTGCGAAAATATCCTCGCTTAAATTAATTATATTGGAAGCTTTACTCACACCACCTCTTGTTAGGTGAAAGAGCCTATCAAAAACATCTGGATGTCCGTAGTGAAAACGTACCCTAAAAGAAAGAAAGACGTAACTTTACCAATCAGATTGATGGGAGAATAACAGTATCCCATTGCATGTATAAATTGAACCACTAATGAAAATTATGCTAAAAAGAATAAAATCCACAGCATGTCCTGAAGCAAGTCCATAATATCCTAACAAAGCAATGGAATGCAAAGATGCCAAAAATACCCAAGAGCCGGACAAACACATAGAAACATAATAAAGTAAAATACTTAGATATCATGGTTCAATAATGTTAATAAAGATCCAGTGAATGAGACTAAACATACCATTAAATAGTTATAATAAATAAATAAAGACTTAATTAAGTCAACACTAACATACTAAATAAATTTAAATAACAAAATAATTTGCATTGATTCAACAAAAGCATCACAACACGACATGATGTTAGATTAGATCATAAACATCTCCATCCCTATTAATTCTCCACAAGTGGGAATAACTTCAACTTTGTTCACCTACATCTCCATAAGATCAAGTCAATTTGAAACAACTTTGTTCACTTCAATGATGTACATCTCCAGCAAACCAAATAATACTAGCATCTCGATTTCAAATGGGAATCAGTTCATCAAGGATCTGGTTGATATGCTCCATATAGTGCAAAGCTTTGGGTCAGATTATGGTTAAAATGCTCCCAAATAAGCTTTGGGCAGGATGATCAAATCAACAGTGCAAAGCATATCCAGCTAACCAGATCAGTGGCTCACATTATTATGGAAGCATTTTAACCATAATCTTTGCTATTTAAGGTGAAATTAAGGGAATTTTGAAGCAGTTTTTATGAAGAATTGTTCCAGAAATTCAGAATATTCATCTTGCTTCAGTGGAGGGGTTCCATTTGCAGCATTTGTCACTAAACATAGTGGGGTCCACATGGCTTCCATGGAGGGGGCGAGAGGCTCGTACATAGTGGGGTCCACATGGCTTCCATGGAGGGGGCGAGAGGCTCGAACATGCTTCCATGGGGGAGGGGCGCGCGAGGTGACAGGCGCGCGTTGGCGAACCGCGCGAGGAGCTAGGCGCACGGAGGAAAACAGAGCTCCGCGAGCGAGCCGATGTGTGCGCGTCGGCATAACAGGCACGATCGCATCGGCGATGTCGAGGCACAACGCGTCCGTGTCAGATCGAAGTCAGCGAACTGGACGCAGGAACGCAAACTAGCAGGTGGAGTGGACGAGAATGTGATGAGGTGAATGCTGAAAGGGCGTAGATGAATGGAATCGAACCCAGAGGGGAAGAGCTGGAGCGGGTGAAGTTTAGGGATTCTCACCCAAGTTCCAAGCCCTTCCCTATCCAAGATATCGATTCATTCCAGAATCAAATAATCCCAAGGAAAACACAAGTCAAATTCATTCAGCATTAAAAAAAACAAGAATAACAGAGAAGCGTTTATACATACCTCCTTACCAACTGACTTAATAAAGAAAAATATATAATATAAAAAATTTCTCACACGAACGAGAAAATACCAGATAACATACCTAAAATAACAATCACAGAAATAGAAACAATTAATACAAAATAAATACGGGAAATAAAATCATCCCAAAATGGAATCTCCAATCAATCAGAATAAATGGGAGATTTCCAATCCACCAAGTCAGCAATCCGCAGTATCCATCTTTCTAAATCTGCCCTAATAGTCAGTCGATTCAGATCGAAGTAGTGTGGCTAGATCTCGGTCGTCGACGATAAACTCTGCCAGGAATGAATCGATGGTCGATCGTTGTGTCCCCACCAGCTTCTCTCATCACTATTTATTGGCCTAAAAATCTGACAAAACTCGCAGTTTGCTTCAGTGATTCTCTTCTCTTCGGACATCATTCGATGATCATTCCCTGCCCTCTTTGGCTATGGGTGTCACATAAAATCCAGCCAGAAACTGCTCTTTATCTGAATAATTCCGATTCAATTATATGGATATTAACTTGCCATCACTCCCAACCCTTTTTGATCATAGGTTGTCACATTTTCTTTACAATCTAAAATTACATAAGCTCTTCATACTATAAGTCAAGTTATTGGCTCAACAACTCATAGTTCAATATTTGATCTGGAACCAATACAATGATCGCATAATGTAAATAGTTCAATTCAATTTAGCAACTTAATTTATTTATTTGGTTTAATTTTCTGAAATATCATATGAATCTTTGTGCACTAAAATTAATATTGAATAATTTCAAATTATGAATCAAAATATCATGTTTTTTAATTAACGAGTTAAACGGGCTAGGCTTGGTTAAAATAGAAAGCCCAAGCTCAACCTTTGGGCCTAACCCAGGCCTGGGCCAAGAATGGGCCTGGCCCACGCTAACCCCACCAGCACCAGCCTGGCCCGCCCAATAGAACCACCAATTTCAGGAATTACAGGCTTGAATTGATCCTCCCATGAGGAGGAGTTGATGCCTCCATCCTTCTGTTGAGATTCTATTTAAGACCAGCCTAATGAATTCTTCAACCTAAATTAATAACCATAGACTAGCCATCCTTACCTTCACTTTGTTTTTTGAATTCTCATCTTAATTTGGCCAAAGAAAACATGGCAATAAATTATAAGAAATGATCTTACATATTCGGAGCTAAATGAGAATTATTATTTGATAAAGTGCAATAAAAAAAGATTCATGTAATTGACCTTACCTAGTAGGATAAAGGCTTAATTGTTGTTGAAGTGGTGGTTGTTGTTGCGCATCTTACCTTAATTGACCTCAATGTAAGGTCAGGCCACGAAATTGTGATCTACATCTTATTAGAAATAAGGATTTCACTTTTCAGGTTTTGTAAACTGTGAGTGCTCTTCAATCAGTGTAATGTAAAAAAAAAACAGCAACTAAGTTAAAAATAACACAATTAACAATCACAGTTCAGATCACAACTTCACTTAGTTCAGCGTTTACAAATCGGGATTCAGGTACCTCAAAATTTGATGTAATATACAAGTTGTACCCATAATAACTTTGATCAGATCAATTTTCTTGCTCTAAATTGGTTAAATTAAGATTGGTCAAAACTCATGACTTATTTTTAACGAATCAGATTTGAGTTATAAACTTACAAGGTCAAACCAGCACTGCCAGGAACACCAACCAAATTCATTGACTCACTTTCACACACCTAAACATAAAAGAAAAAAATCATCGTAAATTCAATCTCTGTGTTTGATTCGTAATTGATGTGACCCAAAAAAGGCCGCCAGGAGCCTTGGTGGCACAGTAAACAGACTTTAATCACATACTCTTTAAAATATGCGAATGAATATTACTTTATAGAACGAGAAAGTGTTGGATGAAATAATCTAATACTGCAAAAAAAAAAACATTAACTTAATTATAAAATACAACATGGTGAAATAACAACACAATATCGAGCAACACAACAAGAAAGAAATTAGAAATCAAAAGGGATTTTACAAAAAAGAAACTTTCACTAGCATGCCTTTGTAGTTCACCAAGACAACGAAAACTTCTTAATGGATTTTTTGTTTATTTGGTTGTCATATTTAACTGGAAGAGTTAAGCTTACCTTAGAGGGTTTGCAAGCAGGCGTTGACCAATTGTTACAAAACTAGTCTCCTGATTTGACATAAACCAGGCAAGAGAAGAAACACTGTAGGAAATAGCAGCCAACTGGTAAGATTTCCAGAGGAACACGAGAGGTTAACCATCTAAAGATCTAAATAAAACAAACTATATCAACAGAAACTCACAGCCATACCTTCCTGTGAATATGTGCTCCCGTACTCCAAGGATGGAGGGAAATCTGACACTGTCATGCTTCTTCAAAAATTCTTGGAGGAGATTTCTCATTTTCAGGGCCTCCTCCAGGTAGTTGTCCTAGATAGACAGATACTTCAGGGAATGGCAACATAAAAGGAGGTAAGATCTATCAATACCCGATTAATGTCTATTGTTTGCAAACCTTCTCCACTGATGAAAATAATGACAGAAACTTACAGTGCAATGGCAACATAAAAAGAGCTAAGAAAGATCTATTAATACCTGATTCATGTCTATTGTTTGCAAACCTTCCCCACGAGTGAAAATAATGGCATGATTTTGGTTTTCTGGCTTGCCTTCACCGAGAATAGCAGGACCTGGAAGTTTAATACGGTAGATGACCTGCAAATAAAAGTCGAAAGATGCTAAAGAGAAGACTACCAAATACATAAGGACCTGAATGTGATTGTCCTATAACCCAAGAGACCTATAGATTATGTAAAATGCTACTTATACATACATACATACGTAAATATATACATATATATTTAATATGGTGGTCAGGGCCGCCAACCCACCCCTATCACTTTCAAACTTGAACATGGTAAAAGAGCTCAAATAGTCACACTTCTCCATGAGGGAACCATCACATTGCTTATTCCAAAGGTGATCAGAGCCTTGTACCACTGCCACCCCCTATTGTGCTACTTCTTTCCGGTCGAACTTTCCTTCTCCTATATTCACCTTGACACTTTTGGCTTTCGGTGAATTATTTTTATTTGATGACTCATCCTACAACTGGCTGAAGTTCTAGATCCACAGGAGAAAGAAATTTCTTCTGCCTCCAATGATTTCTACCAGGGCCTTTCTCCTTTGATGATTCCACTTTGATGAAGATCCTATTATATAATTTTGGTAAGTTGGATGTACTTCTTTCAATCCTCTAGTGCTTCTGTCTTCCTTTAGTTTATTTTTCTTGATTTGCAATAGCCTTACTTTCTGTTTAAAAAAAAAATGTTGATGTTTCAAACGATGGTTGCTGCTTGAAAGTTGATACTGTAGCAGAAGACAAGGAAAGTGTGGTTGCATATATATATATATATATATATATATATATACATATATTAACATCCCGTTATCCAAATATAAAGGTATTATTCACTTTAGTTTTAAAGAACTGCGTAACTTGAGTTCTTCCCAGAAGGTCACCCATCTCAATACTACTTTAACCTAAGCACTGTTAACTATAGAGTTTCCCATTATTAGCCTAATAGTTTTACCTCAAAAGATGTCTCTATCATATAGGATCACGTTATCTACTTATATAACTCAAAAATTTTCCTCCATTTTCAATATGGGATGATTCATTCCTGTGCCCCTCTAACCACTATTTATCTGCCTAAAAGCCTGTCAGAAGCCGCACTATGCTCCAATAATTCCCTTTTTTTAGGATATCACCTGGTGATCAATCTCTACCCTTTTCAGCCATGAGCTATGAAATCATAGGCCCATCAGCCTCCACCTGGTTCGTCCTCGAACCACATCATACTGTGGGAGGTCGGCTCTAATACCATATTGTAATATCCCATGATTTAAATATAGAGACATTGTTCGCTTTGACCTTAGGGAACTACATGACTTGAGTGCGTCCGAGGAGGTCATCCCAATATTACTCCAGCCTAAGTACACTTCCCATCATTAGCCTCACGATTTTTTCCCAAAAGGCGTCTCTACCATTTGAAATCATGTTATCTACTTATGCAGCTCAGGAACTCCCTCCCTTTTCGATTCAGGATAATTTATTCTTGTACCCCTCTAACCACTATTTATTGATCTAGAAGCCAGCCAGAAGCTGCACTTTACTCCAGTGATTCCCTTCTCTTGAAATATCACCCGGTCATCACTCTTCGCCCTCTTCGGCCATGGACGTCACACACACACACACACACACACACACATATATATATATATATATATATATATATATATATATCACAAAGAAAGTATATTTTAAACATACTAGAGACGGTTGGTATGTTTGGTCTAAACTAGTTGATACTCTTGTAAATTCTAATATTAAATTGATGCCTAATCAAAGGGAGCTAAAATTCAATCCAATATGATATTGCAGATTAGTTGGCAAACAAAACTTACACATCAAGATTGTGGCCATTTTGTTAGAAAAAAAACCAAATAAGTCATTATGTCATTTGTCAGTTTTAATAACTACTTAGCAAATTTGTTAACCAAGACATTCGAAGGCACTAAAATTTAGTATATTTGTAATAAGCAAGGGCTTTGTGATATAAATGATCAGCATAAGGGAAAGTGTTAACGACCTGAATGTAATTGCTACATAATCCTAGGGACCTATGTATAATGTTGATTGTGCTTGTGCACTCATGAGTGAGTTATGATGATATTTTGAAATGTTATGTATTTATTTTATATTGGATACTGTTTTACCTACTGAGTTTGTATTAACAAACTCCTGCCATTTTTGGTGGCAGGTGCTGCACAAGAAAGAACACGGGATATGGTGTGAGGTATCGCAGGTTGCTGCAAGGTAATGGATGATGCAAGGTGATGTGAAGGTTATGTTTCAGCTCTGGCGCCTCGGACGTCGGGACGTCACATATAATTTGTATAAAACCCCACCTATATATAATTCATTTATGTGGTGGTTAGGGCAACCAATTCATCCTTTCTGCACAAAGTTAAACAACATGAAGTAACAACAGTTTATTACTCCTAGCGGGCCTCCAACTCCAAGGCCCAAGATAGGCAAGTATCCCCAACGAAAGCTATTGCTATAACAGTATTGAACCTCACAGTTACTGTAACAAACCATCATCGAAGCTGCTAGTACTCAACTTCCCTTTCAGAGCTCCTAACTATAGATACGTAGGTTACCCACCTCCAAGAAGGATCAAAGTTAGCTTTAATGGTTCAAAGCAAGATGGTGGCACAGCTGGAACTAGGTATAGGATCAAGTCTAAAGGGGAGTGAATAGATCCTAATTAAAATATTAAATTCTTAATTTTCTTAACTACATAAGATTAGTGCAATAACAAAATAAAGCATCAAGTAAAGCAAAAATAATAAATAAGGGAAAAATAACAGAGCAATAAAAGAAAGAATACAAAAGGTAACATGGTTCAACTCAATGTCGAGCCTTCTTCACCCCAACCCAATCTATCAATCCAATATAATCGAATACTCCCCCGTACACTTCCTCTAGTGCCTAGCTCAAAGCCCTCCTAACAAGCGAGCGCACAAACTACTAACCCAAGACTAACTTGGAAACTCTTCCCTTTTTACAATCTCAACAAAAAAGGAGAATTTTAGAAAATACAACAAAATTATAAGGAAAAAAGATCTCACTTTTCTTCCCAAATATTGATCTTACGTGCAAGAGGAAGAGTGGAAAAACAACACTCAAGCACTTAGAGCTTTAATCACTTCAATTAATCTCCATAAATTGTTCTTTAATCACTTGAGATCTTACAGAAGTCAATATGGTGGTTAAGAGCAATTAAAATGGCAAAGTCAAGAAAAAGCCTCCAAAGTCAGTCAAAATATATTAACTGCTATAATGACAAATTACAATGCTGAAAAGCATTCGGAGATCGGACACATGATTAATCAAAATACGTTATGCCTATACCAAAATTCAATAAATAAATAAACAAATAAACAGCTACAATGGGATAAGGCAAACAAGATTGCTTTTACATTTAATGTGTATCCAGAATAATTCAAAACAGGAATTAAGTAATTATAGGCATTGCAGGACTATAACTAAAATAGCAGCCAACAACCGAAAAAAAACAGAATGACAGAGAACAAAAGAATAGCAAAATGGATCCAAATATCTTTTTAAATTGTTGATCACATAACTTAAAGTTGTAGAAACTAAATCAAAATACAATTCATCTGTAGGCTAACTATATAACACTATTAGAAAAAAATAAGGCATTGATATTGAAACTTTATTTTCAAAGAGTCGCATTCAATAAAAGGGAAAAATATGCAAGTACAAGAATTATTGATAACAAAAAGGATATGTATAATTCAACTAGCTAGTGTTTACAACTTTATACTAGTTGAGTCTTTTAATAAAAAATATTCTCATCCAAATTTAACTTTAATCTTGTTAAAATTAACATTTGCAAATAAATGCACCCCCGGTTTGCCCTACATTTGCATGACTCGCAAGATTCAACTAAGGACTGAACCTCGATAAGGTTCAACTAAAAATTGAACCTAGATCATCATGACGTTGTCTTAAATCATGAGCAGCTTCCTAAATCCAAACTCTAATCAAAATTTTCAAGAGAGAGAAAGAGAGAGACAAAATATGCCTTTGCAAAGCTGGTCTTTACGGTTGACCCATGGCATATAGCCTCCAAAATTTGCATGTTTCAGCATAAGATCACTATCTAAATCTAGAAATTACACACAGATCATCAATCTGACAAAAAAACAACTAAAGTTGATCATAGTATGAGCAACTACCTGATCAAGATTTTGTAAGGAATCAGCGGAATTATCATCACCAGGTCCGTTGGTAGCCTTGACTAATGTTGAATAGTAAATCTTTTCAACCTTCCTATCTTCACTAGAAAGTTCAACCTCATCAATATAAGCTACACGAAGTGATGGATACCTGTCATTAAAATATTGTTAAAGTAAAATGAAAGAACCAGCGTCCCACAATGAAATTATTAATTAAAAACTTGAAAATTACTGCATAAGAATGATGCTGTACACTTTTTTACAAAAATGGCTTTCCATATTATTACATAAACCATAACAATCACCCTAACACACATTTTCATGTGTTCCACCAAATTAATTATATTTTAATAAATAATTATATTTTCAATGAGCACCTCACATGCCACAGGTCCTATTAGGGTTTAACATTGTGTTTGGATCGAGTAATTTCGAGTTGAGTTTCGATTCATACTTACAACTAGAAATTGTTTGTGAGTCGAGTTTGAGTTAAGGCTAACTCGCCCAATGTTTATGTCCAGTTAACTTGAAAAATATACATGTAAAATATTCCAAAAACTAAATGTGATGTTTAGCTTACTAGCAGATCTCCCTCTTCATCCCATCTCCCTCATTGCATCATTCCCCAAGAAGCACGGTGAGAAGTACTTCTTTTCATCTCTTCACAGCTTCGGAAGATGAACAGACAACTATAGTTTTTCTATCTCACACCTCTACATATTATGATTACACTGTTTACTTGCATAACTAAGGGACTTCCCATGCTTTTCGATATTAAACAATTCATTCCTATGCCCCTCTCACCCTACTAGGAGTTGCCCATTGCACAAGTGATTCCATTCGCTTGAAACATTATTCAGTGATCTCTCCACGCTCTCTTCAATCACAAGTCATCACAGCCCACCAGCTTCCGCCGAGTTCATCCTCAAACCACACTGTACTTTAAAAGGTCAAATCTAATACCATATTGTAATATCTTATAATCCAAATAAATGCTTTAGTATTAAGGAACTATGTAACTTAAATATCAGCTTGGACTACTTGAGCCCAAGCAAGTATTACGATGTGAGTTGAATGTGAAATAAAATTATTTTTTTTTTTGAAAAATATTTAAGATAAAAAATAAGTTAATTTTAGCATTCTGAGTTTTATATTTTCTACATTTGGCATAATGTAATTGGAAATTTATTTTTTGCATTTATTTTATTTACTTATTTCATGTATTAGAATTTCTATATAAAAGGATCGCCTAGCATTATAATATTTAGACTATTTAGTGATAAATGAAATGATTTTTGAAATTTTTTAGAGCTTAGATTCGCTACCTAGTCATCGTTTTTGCTATAAAATAAGGAAAAAAATTATTTTCATCTGTAATGTCACCTTGTCTCTTTTAGCCACCTTTGCTCTACTCACCAACTACTCCGCAATCCGCACAATGCCCCCACCACCGATCCACCTCCATCATAACCAAACTACCCCAAGCCACCGTGCAATGCATCCCTAGCACAGACTTGCACGACCTTCACTCGAGCGAGCTCAAAACCCCGTGCATGATGTCACGCACATTCCACGCGATCCCCATGAACTATGCATGGGACTCGTGTGAGCAATCCCCGACCGCAAGTGTTCTACGCAAGCTAACGCGCTCAGCCCGCATGAGCATCTCCTTCGCCCGCATGCCAATTCCCGTTCCTAGTCAGGTGCATTGGCACAAACCATGAACGCGAAACAGTGCTCGCTGTTTGATCCCATTTAGTTGAGTAATTACCTCAGAGTGCCTAAAGCTTGTAACCATTTCAATCAACCCAATAGCAACTAGCTTTATTCCTATTTGGATTAAGGCAGGATATCTCCTCAAGTTCAATTAATCATTTTGACTATTTAGTGTCAGTGAAATTATGAGCTCGACTTAATTACTCCTTTCCCTCTAACTTGTGTGATATTGTTGGTTAAATTGCGAGTATATTTCTATTTATTTTTAAAATTTTGAATTTGATCTCTTGAGACTAGCCATAATCTAACTTAATAAATTCTTATTTATCAAATAATACAATTTTATTTTAATTTTAAAATGATTTAATTTGCTGGATTTAAACCTTCTTTATCGTATAATTATATTTTAAAAAATTATTTGTGTTTAATTGAAATGTAATTTGCTATTTAATTATCACTGATACTATATATATATATATATATATATATATATATATATATCACATTTATTTTAATGTTTCCTTTCACATAAAATTGCTTTCAAAATATAGCTTACTTAAACATTCTTATATTTGATATTATTATTTTATCTTATATAATTTAAATTACACTTACATTCTCTCCAAATCTAAGTAGCCGATACCTTCCAATTATGATTTGATATTTTGATTTTAAGTTGATCATCTCTATTCTAATTTGATAAATTCTTATTTATTAGATGATTAAAATTGATTTTAATTCTAAAAGAACTTAATTGGCGAGATTTAAACCTTCTTTATTATATAATTATATTTAAAAAAATTATTTGTACTCAATTGAAAAATAATTTGATATTTAATTTTTGTTAATTAGAAAATATATATATTATATTTCATTTTTGCCCAAAAATTAATTTTAGAGCATAGTTTAGATTATGGTATTTACTTAAAAAATTTTATATTTGATATTATTATTTTATCTTACATAGTCTGTAACATACTTGCACTCTCTTTAGATCTAAGTAGTTGATACCTTTCACTTTTGAATTGACAGGTGACTATAGAGCCACTTCGGACTACATATATCTGTTGATGGAGAGAGACGGGAGTCCTGAGAATTAGTGACACGCAATATTTCTAGCCCAGAACACTAGCAACGAGGAAAAGCCAAGAATCATCCAGAAAAGCACACAAGAAAGTGAGATGGTTCAGGGATAGCTTCCCCTACATCTACCGGAGAGTCAGAGAAAAAGAGTTTCACTAATGCTAATAAAAGTTTGGTCAAAGGACCAATACAAGAAAAAGAAAGAAGAAGAAAAGAGTACAAGCTTTTGTCTTCGATAAGCGCGAGTCTGGTCGTTCATCGATTATTCCTTTGATTCCTTTCTTTCTTCCTCTGACCTTCTGCCTTCGGAGCTCTGCTCAAAGGTATTTATAGGTAAGCTACAGTGGAGTTCAGCGGGTTTTCAGGATGGAATATCATAACCGTTAGCTCCATACTATCGGCCCCACCATTGCTGGCTTTAGGAAGACCATCGATAAAGGCACACGAGTCCTCGGTCTATATAGCTGGCGGGAATCTACACTTAGTGAAAATCGTGCTAACATGGTAATTTCTATCAGGCTGTGGGGCAACGACAACAGTGGATAGACAATATTTGTGGGCGATATTACTGGGAGCAGTGGATGGCCAAACATCATGGCTGATGTTATTGAAGGAAGGTGGATAGCCAAACATCATGGCCGAGGTCAGAGATATCTAAAAGCATGATTAGTAAAACATCATAACCGATAAATAAAATATCATGCACGATCATAAAAAGTGAAAGCCTTTAAATGTCTCATATATAGCTGAGATTCAACGCTGAATCCAGGTGTTAACATCAACCCCTCGTATGAGTGGACGCGAACATTTATGTGGAATCAGGCATGCATAAATGGTCACGTGGATGAGCGCATTGCTCAAGGCTATAAAAAAGAAATTCAAGGCATCGCCCTGCTAATTTGCATTATGCTCATTTTGATTCCCTACATTTTATAAAAATAAGAGAGAAAAGGAACAAATTAGTGCAATGGCTGATCAGAAAAATAATGCTAGCCTAATATCATTATTCAGCAAGAAAAAAAAAACAATCAAGAGAAGGAGAGAGGGTGTCCTGTCTTCAGAAGGCAAACTGTTGCTGAGACAGGAGCCTGCAATCCTAGTTCTAGAGGTTCTAGAGGGAACAACAACATTTCCTCAACTAGAAGAGCAAAGCATCCTGAAAGAAAAAAGAGTAAACCTAACATCGTAGATGATAGTAGGATAAACTTTAATTAAAGTAAATAACCAACCTTCGATCCCGATGTTATGAAACATCGTGAACGATAGTACATAGAACCTGATAACCTATTATTGATATTACGAAACATGGACGACATATCGAGAGATTGAGGGACTTCGACACCCGTCCGTTGTTTCGAAATCCGCACTTAGGAGAGGGCAGAGGAACGGATAGTTGTGTAGCCCAATCTTCTACGTCAGAGGGAAGAAAAACAAAAAAGGTTTAACTGAAATCTTGTTCAAGAGGTGCCCTCAGCACCGATAAGCTGAAAAAGAGGGTGAAGATCAGAATATCACTATTGCAATCAAATTAGTAGAAGCGGTGGAGGCCTACAAACTCAGCATAGAGAAAATAGGTTACGTAGGATTAGGAAGGCCTAAAAAAGTTTGGCATCTACTTTGAAAAATCACTGCAGCTGACTTCTCTAAAGTAGATCTCCTTACCTACTAATCCCACACGTAGGGAAGAAGGGTTGGAGTACTCTGATGAGATTATCCAACAGATGTTTGATCTTTTGGATAATCTTGAGCATTCAAACCTCATAAATTCAGGATATACTTATATGTAAAACCGAAAATAAGAATCGCACATACTTGTTTTGTTGATATGTTGTATGAATTTCATGTATAAATACAATGACTTGTAGCATGAATGATTCTGGAAATATGCGAGTTTTGAAACCTTTGTCGTCTAATGTGAATAATAGCAATTCACCCATAAGTAATTTTGAATGTTAACTAGAAGAATGAATACTAGAGAGTATGCAAGCTCAATCAGATAATAGACTTATAATGAAATTCAATTGAGCAGTTCAATTGTAACAATCATAATTACCAATTTTGATAATATATGAACTCAAAATATAAATGTTCCTTCAGTATTAGCTTTAGAATAAGTCATTTTGCCAACACCTACACAGAAAAAAAGTAATAATACTAGCAGGGATCTTACCTAGGATAGTTTTCGAAGTAAACTTCCCCGATGTCAAAAGGACTTGATAGTCTGAAATATCATGAGGACGATATCTGCACTATTAACATGGGTTAACCTCCGTTAGAGCAGCAAATCCTAGCAGGGAGCAAAGACACTCTGCTTAGGGGGGGCCTGCATCGCTAATTCTCGATTGGATGCCAGGAATTGCCTTAAGGTTACAAGCTGACTCTTCTCGACACTTCCCTAACCATTGGGTGTACTAGTGGGACTCCAATTATATGTGTTGGGAGATCTCACCTACCCTTCAAGCTTGACTAAGCTCGGTGAAAAGAATGTTAGGATAATAAAGATAACATCGATAACAAAATAATAAGGTATTGTGTACGATGTTAAGCATACGGAATAATGATGACATCAATCCTGGTATAACCAAACATCATTCACAATGTCAAAGAAGATTAATGTAAAGAAATATCATTCACAGAGGGGTCATCGCTCACGATGTTGAACAATATAAGGAAGAAACATCACTCACGAAGGGGTCATCACCTACGATGTTAAGTCCTTGCAGTGATGCATAAGATAATTCTGAAGTTTTGCATAATAATTGAAATCCAGAATTTCATATTTGTTAAGTCTATGAATATAATAAGTTCCGGAAGACTATAATTATAATATGAATTTCAGAGGATTAATAAAGAATATGAATCCCACAAGATTAATAAAAATTGTGAATTCTAAAAGACTGAAAGAATATAAATCCCAGAAGATCAATAAAGAATGTGAATCCCAGAAGACCAATAAAAAATGAAGTCCCCAGTGAAGCTTTATCAAGAACTCCCTGACTCTGTAGGATGACTAATTTAAGCATAGAACCCATTCAAATCATCTCCATTTTATGTCTATGGAATTTGTGTGCCATCAGGATCCATTAGATAGTATGCATTAGGTCAGACAACTTCACAGACGATATATGGACCCTCCTAGTTTGGCTCAAGCTTTAGAACTCTAAGGTTGTTGCCTACCGCTTGAGGACAAGATCACCTTGCGATTGAAATATCGCTAAATTCGACGCTTATGTTCTATGCATTTGAGCGTTGCTGTCTTTTGTACTCTAAAAGATCTGATCAAGACGCCTTGAATCATCATTTTCTTTCATCCAAACTTTTAAAGCATCGGGATCAAAGTTTGCCACAGCCTCCATTCTGGGAGAGAAGTGTTCTAGTTCAACAGGTACAGCAAGTTTTAGCTCTATTCAGACGCTTCTTTAAGATATTAAGAATGTTCTTGTTAGCCACCTCAACTTGACCAATAGTATGCAGATGCCAAACAAATGAATATTTGAGATTAATTTGGTGTTTCCCACAAAAATTATGAATTTTTTAATTGGTAAAAGGAGAAAATCCACACATCCTTCATTTCCCGTTAGGCTTTTTCACCATCATTACGTTTATAAGCCATTCTGGGTATTTTATTTCTCTGATGTATTTAACCTTCAATAATTTATTTACTTCAATAGCATGGTATCTCTCTCCTGCCACGTCTTCTTTCTTTTGCTTTAAAGGAGTTGCATTAACAGATATATTCAAGTGATGCTCACTTATAATCCTGTCAACACCTATTATGTCTTCAGAAAACCATGTAAAAATATCAATGTACTCAGAAAGCAAGGTAGTGATTTTGGCCTGCTACTGCTTATTCATAGAAAAAGATATAGATACAAGTTTAGAAGAATTTTCTCCCACCAAAGTTACATGAATGACCCCCTCTTGGGGAGTGATAGGCTCTAGGATCCAACTGGTCAACTATAAGTTGAGTGGCGATCTAGAAATATCGAAGAGCCTGTCTTGCGTCCCCCAAATGGTGACGATGCCACTGGGAGTGGGAACTTCACGTAGAGATGTGGCATAGAAAACACCATCCCGAAGGAATTCAGATCACTCCTTCCCAAGATAGTTTTGTAGCCAGACTTGGCTCTGATAACCGCAAAATCCACAGGTAGTGAGATGAAGCTAAAGTGTAACGTCCCATGATCTCATTGTAGAGGTATTATCCATTTTTGCTTTAGAAAAACTGCGTGACTTGAGCACTTTTCAGGAGGTCACACATCCCAGTACTACTCCAGCTCAAGCACACTTAATTACGGAGTTTTCCATCACTAGCCTCACGATTTTGCCCCAAAAGGCGCCTCTGCTATTTGAGATCACGTTATCTACTTATACAGTTCAGGATCTCTCTTCCTTTTCGATGTGAGATGATTTATTCTTGTGCCCCTCTCACCACTCATTATTCGGCATAGAAGCCTGCCAGGAGCCGCACTTTGCGTTAGTGATTTCTTCCTCTTAGAAAATCACCCGGAGATCACTCCTCGCCCTCTTCAGCCACGGGCATCATACAAAGGGTTGAACCCTTTCTCCAGAAGAGTAAGGCCTTTGTGGAGGTCTGTTTCCTTAAAGCCCATGTGAAGGAAGTTGACTCAAACATACTTGGATTCTACATCATAAACAAAAAGAAGCTGACACTCCCGCACCAAGTGAACATAGTGACTCAACAACAAGTAAAGTGCACTTCCCAGGATAGCATTGTAGCCAAATTTGGCTCTGATAACTGCAAAGTTCACCATGTTCATGCCACACCACTGGTTCACAGTTGAACTGATTAAATCAACGGGTTCGAGCCAATTTTTAAAACATTGCTTGAAATTGACATGAACCAACTCGAACTCAAATCAAGTTGAAATGAGCCAGGTTTGAATAGTTTCTTTGCAAAAGTTAATTTTAACAAAGTTAAATTTAAGTTTGGATGAACATGTCTTTTTTATTGAAAGTTATAAATGATATGAAATAAATTTTATTATTATGTCAGAATATGTGAGAGATATGATATAAGGTAGTTATTATTTTAATACATGAGTACGATATCAAATAAAGCTAGTTTTTATTTTCAATTATGTGTATGATGTGAAATAATGGATCATTGCAGGGTCCCAAGTTCCAAGTTCCAAATTTATTAAATAAATATGACATGAATCTTTTAAAAAATTACGCTAAAGCTAGGGAGTTCCAAGGAAATAACACATTATATTGCTTGAATACAGTAAAAAATGTGTAAAGGTCATTGCATCAGTGCCTAGATATAGTGATAAATGAGCAAGAGTCCTACATCATGGACAAATATTGGTAAAGAAGCTAGTCCCAAAGCATTACGATAAAATTATAAACTTAGAATATAAGCACTCCAACAGACATGCCAATAGAGTTAGTGAATATTAAGGCCATAAGAGGACAAATATTTTGTGCTTTGAATTAACGAAATGGTAAGGAGAGAAAGCCAAAGTAATTGTGCTTAAGCTCCAAACTTTAACACTCTAGCAAAAATAAAACCAAAAATAAAATGAGTATCATTCTCAATAAAAAAAATTGAAGGATTATGAAATGAAAGTTAAAAGAAAGGAAGATAGAATTATAATTTTAAAGATTATTATCAATGGGATGACAAGTAATATTGTAAGTGTTGTATGCCCCCAAGTAGGTAAAATGCGAGTATAAACAAAAATTTCAGAATGATTTAAAAGAGTTGATATAAGGAATAACTCAAAAGGAGAGAACATTTATTGAACGAAACTTAAATGAACAAATTGAAATCATTAATAGCAATCAAAGCGGGTATGATTTTGGGGAGACTAATGACAAGGGTAAAACTATTTTGAACTTTTTCTTAGCCAATAATTTTTTAATTGCCAATATATTACTTTTAAAAAATGTGCATATTATCATTTATAAGAATGAAATTTCAAGAACACAGATTAATTATTTTCTTATAAGAAAACGAGATTAATTAAATTGTAAAGATTGTAAAGTTATTTAAAGTAAATGCTTGACTACGCAACATCAATCAATGGTCTTGAATTTTGAGATAAAGTGTTGGAGAATGAGTAATAGGTCAAAATAGTGTCCTCAGACTCAATAATAAAATCAAAAGAATAAAAATAGAAATATCTTTAAGAAAAGGATTCTAGAACATGGACAATTGGTCTTTAAAATGAAAACTAATTATATGTGATCAAGGATTGCTAACTGCATCCGTAAAATTGTAAAGAATATGTTGAGAAAACCTAAACGAAAGTTACTTGATAGTAGAAAGAAAAAATAGAAGAAAATATTAAATGAAGAAAAAATTATTATAAAAATTGATATACATGCAAAAAAAAGCAAACAGAATTTAAAAAAGTATAAATTGCTTGATGAAAATCCAACAAAAAAACTATGATGTAAAAAATGAAGCTTTTAATGATCCTTACAAAAACTTGGACATTAAAGAAGAAGAAACACACATACAAATTTGCCAAAAGAGATGATAAAACTAACGGCCTAATTAAAGTAAAATGCATTAAACATGAGGATCAAAAAATATTTTTTAATGATAAAGACATTCATCATAGATAAATGAGTTACCTTGAAAGACTTTTTAATGATAGTTGTGATAATACGAATAATCATACTGATTTTAGCATTCAAATAAAAAATAAAAATTTTCCTTACATCCAGCATATAAGTAAAGCTAAAATTGAGGGGGGAAGTCATAAGCATCTATACCGTAAAATCGATTTTCGACGAAATGAAAAAGAGATATCTGGTAGAATAGTAACCATATAATACGACCCTAATCAAAAAGATTTAAAGAAAATAAAGTATAAAAAAGCAGTAGGAATGAATAAAATTCTAATAGATATTGAAAAATGTGTAAGAGATGAAGTTTCTTAGCTTGCAAGGTTATTTAATATGACTTTGAAGACTAAAAAAATACTAAATGAATGAAGAAAGAGTACATAACTACCTATTTATAAGAATAAAAGTGATGTACAAGATTGTGCAAACTATAAAAAGATTAAGTTAATAAGGCATATTTTACAATATTAGGAGTGGATAATTGAAGATAGATTATATCGTGATACTAGGGTATCACAGAATTAGTTTAGTTTTATGCTAGACAGATCTACTATAAAAGCTATTCATTTGTAGAAAGTTTAACAAAAATATTTAGGGGGAGAAAAGAATATCTACATTTGGTTTGCAATGATTTAGAAAATACTTACAATAAAGTTCAAAAAAAGTTACTCTGGAGAGTTTTCGAAATGAATGGGATTTGTACAGCTTACATTCAGATTATTTAGGATACGTATAATGGGTCTATTAAATGTGCTCAGATACAAAAAGATTTGATTAAGAATTTTTCTATTACAATTAGATCACATCAAGGTTCAGCTTTAAATTTATATCTCTTCACCTTTTTTTTGAAGATTTTTTACTAGACACATTTAAGAAAAAAAAAATTTGGTGTACGGTTTTTGCAAATGATATTCTCTTTATTAACAAGACAAGAAAATGTGTTAAGGAAAAACTCAAGTTATAAAAAAATAAATTTTAATTTAACAGTTTTAGAATATATAGAGTATAAATTTAGTTAAGATAAAAATACTTATAGTGGAAAAAAGATAATTGAGGATCAAGTTATAAGAAAGAGCGACTTAGATATCGTGGATAATTCAACAGAATAACGATGAAATAGATTGTTATTGGTAGATTCCAAGCAAAATGGATAAAGTTGAGAAATGTATTTGACATATTGTATGATAGAAAAACTTCACATAAACGTAAAAGTAAATTTTATAGAATAGTTGGAAGGCAAACGTGTTATATGGTGTAGAATGGAGACCTACTAAACACTAAGTATCGCAAAAATGAGAATGCTAAAGTGGATGAACAGATACATGCCAAAAGACAGGATTAGAAATAAATATATATATCTGCGAGAAGGTTGGAGTGACCTCAATTGAGAATAAGCTTACAGAGAGTCGACTTTAATAGTTTAGATATATAAATTGCAGGCTGACAGAAATTCGAATAAGAAAAATTAAATTACTGAATTTTGCCCATGTAAAAAGAGGAAGAGAAAGGCCAAATAAAAATATGACAAAAAACTATAAGATATAATTTTATAAATTTCGAGCTAAATGAGGATTTGTTATTTGATAGAGTGCAATGGAAATAAACGATTCATGTAACCGACCATACCTAGTGGGATAAAGGCTTAGTTTATTTTTGCCGTTGTTATTATATATGATATGAAATATAATTAATTTTTAATATTAAATCTTATATATGATATGACATGATTGATTAAAATTTAACCAAGTTAACTTTAAACTGGCTAAACGAGCAGACGCTTATGTTTTCACCCCTACAAAAGTGCGGGGTTCGTCATATGGTGCAAGAAAGAGAGCATAAATGTTGGCCTCACTATCAAGTGCTTCAGCAAAAAGAGACTGGCTTGCATGACCTAATGGGAAGGTGGCTCAAAAGGGATAAACAAAGTACTAGTTCCTTTAGGCCCACTCAATTCAGTCACCAAGATTTAGGATGCTTCAAAAATGGTCAAGAAATATCCTAATGACATTAAAGTATTAAGGACTCTCAGCAAAGTCCCCCAACCATTCCCTTCACCAAAAACACATTCTATAAATCAAATTTACCACATCCAAAATAATTCGCTTATATAGTCTAAGGTCCTTTAAATAAACATAATTAAATCTGAAATTCAAAATGCAAAACTAAAAGTAAATAATGGGTTGGGACACACAACCACTGGTTTGTCGATTCATTCGGAGCAAGTTCCTCAAACGACTACTGAGATCCTACCACATGATACCGATCAGTATGGATTGATGAGCGGAGAATCATTTGGCAAGTCGAGCATGATGTGAATGATGACTAAGATGATTAAAGGTTTCCCTGATTAAAGTTATTTTCAAATTTTAAAAATATTTTCAAAGTTTAAGTTTGAAACATACTTTTAATTCTCCTCATTATGATGTATTAAGAGGTGTTTCAATTTTGTAATTTCAATTAGAAATTGTATCTACAAAAATAGCCCTAAACTATTTTAGAGATGTGCTAAAATGAAATGAAATGAAATAAAATAAAAAGTTCAGTGACAATTGGAGTGTTAGATCACAATGAAGGGCAGGGTTTGAGCCTCGGGTGAAATCCCCAAATACCTTAATTATGATAGGTCTAGCCTTCATCTTTTCAAAGATTTTTGTTGAGGTAATCAAAGCTCATGGTCATTATTCCACAAGTACAACGTGAAAATGAGCCCAGCTTGAATTTCATCTGTTTTGCAGCCTACCCAACGACATCTTCACGTCTACACCAGCCGCTTGCACCAAACTTTTAGAACCTTCCTACGTCCTATCCCCATGCATCGGTGTCAACTGACTCCCGTATTCTCGAATCCTTCCGCCTGCACCGCATGAAGGTGAACTTGTGGCAATGGCGTCCATCTGCCTCCTTTTCGCATGCCTATGCAAAGGTTCTGCCCTCAAGCTAAGCCCTACCACTCCCTCACTGCCATGCACAGTGCAAAGCAACAACTATGCCCGGAACCATCAACCTCATCGGATTTGTCGACTTACAACACCAACCTTCAGCTACACTACCTTAACCCTACCGCTCAGCTTTCCACCACCCCGACAGCCCTGATCTATGTTGCTACCCAGTCATCCACAACCAATAATTAGATGCTCTCATGTTCACTACGCGCACTTTCTATCACCTTGACTCATTAGCTCAGGTAGACATGAACCTATACTTCTTTTTTGGTTTCTTTCATATTCTTGTTGGTATTACTATAAAAAGGATTACTCACTTCATTTGTCCATGAGATTTTTATTATCACCAGAGAAGCTTCTTGTAGAATGATTCAATCGTGAGAAACATTATTACATTGTACCCAAGTTCTAACTCACTGAAATTCATCTATCTAATTTATTCGATAAATCTCTATCTGCTTTGATCATGTTTAATTTTTTAAAGAGTTCTGGTCTCAGGACTAATAATTTTTTGGGTTGTTACAAAATTATTTTTAGAACTTATTCTTGCCTTACTCTGTGATTAATTGTTACCGCATTTTCTGATCTTTGAACTAAGATTGCATGCATAATGTCCAGCATCAAGTAATTCATCAATTACTAATGTCCCATAAAAGAATTAAAATATATGATAATTATCTCAAAATTTGAAAATTCCTATTTAAAATAAATTAATCATAATAGGAATAAATCTCCAATTATGCTAATTAGCTACGAATCACGCCAATCTACAAAATATATCTATGCTCATCCATCCATCAAGATCCGTGCTATTTGGTGTGATCATATCTACCAGCTATACAAACTGCCAAAACTAAATTCGGTGGTCAGTGGCTTGCTGCCCTACCATGCTATCATCTATCTCTATAATTCATATCAGATCTAGGTACTATCTATTCATTTAAATGTTCACACTGTTGGGCACTCAAGCAATTATGACAACGGCCAAATCCATATTCCATAGAACTAACATCAATTTCTGCAAAAGAAAAACTTTTCCTGCCACAATAGACGAAATCAACTTGATCAGAACTAGTGTACAAATACTTGTTAACTTTCAGTAATATATTTTCTCAAAGATAGTATGACTTACGTATTCATAAGCTTTAGAATAGCTTGTGCTTGCTGTTTACCAGAACGTTTTTGAATTCCATACCGCTGACAAGACACGACATAAGTAAACTTCATATCAGCAACTGCCTGGCATTGTGCCCATAAAGATCTCCCGCTTGAGTGATCCTCTGATGATAATTCAAGTGCTTTATATCCTTCCATAAGACCTAAATAAGAATATGATAAAAACTATAAATATACTGGCAATGGTACAATATCTGAACTACATTTTCGCCGAAGTTCATGATTTTAAGGCTGAAGCATTAAAGGTACCTTCATCTTTGGCCATGTCAAGAAAAGATTGAAGTTCCAAAGCTTTCCGATAATACATCATACCTCTAACTGCCGTGTGATATAACAATAGGCAAAAACAAATAAAATTGATTTTCACTGGATCATTATAAATCCAAAATACAATATACGAACATATCAGCAGCGTCAAAAATAAAGAATATGCAACAGTTCTACCAGGAGAACTGACCTACCAGTGCGTGTCAGAGTTTGACCCCTATATGATGCCCAAAGACGAAGCTCCTCTTGTAGTTCATCATCGGATTTGAGGTGTTCTTCTGATTCACAATTTACTCTTTGCAAGAAGTTCTTCCATTCATCTGTACAGTTATGAAAAAGGGATCATTCCTCCTTCATACATAATGCTTTTCATAAGTGTCAGAACAAGAGCACAGAATATTAGAAACCAAAGTAACCTGGATATATTTTTTGCAAATAGAAAAGTATGGAAACTCCATCTTCATTTTCCTCTTCTAGGTTAGGAAGAGAAAATAATACATCTTCATTATAGTATGGAGTCAATACACTGCAGGAGAAGTATAAGAAACTAATAAATAAATAAATTTTAAACAATGAGGTTTACAAAGAACAACTGCTATATCATAAACATCTTCCTCATCAATTGTTTTAGAACAAAAACAAATGCACGGCCAACTTGGCATTTACAGAAGAAACCCGTATCACCTCATGCCAGAATAGAATTAAAGGAAATTCAAAAGGCTTTGTTTGCATTATGATATTCAGTAATATAAAAGAAACATATCATGAAAGATAGAACACTGGTTTTCTTTTCTTGAATAGTCATTTGAGTCATAAACCTCATAGGTGGTAAGTCTATAACAAATGCTTAAAGTTAATACTTGAGCCGTTCCCAAAACAAAAGTAGAACAATTAGCAACATTAAACATTGTAAAACACATGCCACTGTACAAATAATCAACAGAACCATAATACTCATAAACTTACAAAAGAAACTAAACTAAATCAGCACAAAATTTTCCTGGTCATTGCAGAAGCTTTATACAAGATGAAAGAAGTCAAAAAATCATATGATTCAATCACACGGCACATTAGAGAACTCACGAGAATGAGAGCATATTTCGCACTTTTGGAGCATCAGGCATGTTCATAAATAAAGAATTAGTAAAAAAAGAAATACGCCTTCTGGCTTCTAGGTTAGATGGCACATCCATGGCCGATTCCTTCTCTGTCAGCAAAAGATTAAGCCTTTTGATCTAAAATAAACAAAATTTGTTAATCCCAAATTCTGCATTAGTAAAATTGCAGTATATCGTACCATCAAAAAAAATATATAGTTTATGGGAAAAATGCAAACATAGTTACTTTCTCTGTCCAGGCATCCGATTCTGGCAAAGGAAATCGAATAGCACCAGAGGATGCAAATAGCTGAGGTTGCTTTTCTGAGAGTGTCATCCCCTCGGGCCTCCAATAAGCAGTTCCATGGCTTGAATCTAGAATACTTGAACAAAAAAAAGATAGATATCAAATTTTGAACTTTCCACAATCATATCAAATATTGAATCTTTTTTGTATCTTCAGAACTTTATTCTGTTAAAGTTATCTTACAAAATTTTTATCTTTATTAAAAAAATGTGTTTTGTCATTAATTAATTAATTAATAGATAATTTTTAGCTGTTTACAATTAAGGTGAAGTGAAACCAAACCCAAAATTGATTGTCGAAACTACCGATGCTAAAATTTCTCACGCTTGTTCCCAAATTCTAAGAGCAGTTTCCACTCTAGTTAATTGAAATATGAAAAATGAATGTCGTGAAAGGGAAAATATTTTACTAGTAACACAACCCAAACCTTAAATATTACTTATATATCACTTTTCTTTAAGTAAAGTGTGTTATTTAAAAAAGTGGTATTCAAAGATTTGGGTGGTGTGATGACAGTGTTGTGTAATTTAATGTTTGGATGAGGAATACAAGTAAAAACACCATAAGAAAAATGTAAAGGTTACCCTATATAATTGCCAGTGTGGGGGCAATTTATGTTCACAACCATGATGACCTAAACACGTTACTTCACCACCATGATCTCTCTAAATATCAACTCTTCCCATGAAGCCAATCTCCTACTTAAAAAGAACCGAGTCACCAAAAGTTTTCTGTTAGAAGGATTTTCCTGACTAACATCCATGTTAACCAATGCTTGGTCCTGTGCAAAACTATTTATGAGATATTTTTTCTCCTTTTGACATGATTGATTAAACAGATTGTCATAATTATTAGGTCATTGCAATCATTTATGTCAATGACAACTTCTAGGAATTTAAACACATTCATTGACACTACAATCCTAGTCAACTACTCATAAACAAGTGGCTTGAGGCCATTTGAGGAAAATAAGAACATTGTTGCCCATGATTCAAGTTCTTATGCAACAGCACTGTGAACCTCCTTATCAACGCCAACCACCCCGTGCGGTCGGAAGAATCTCACTAAAATTAGCTTTAGAGACCGTAAAGGCTAAAAGCAACACTGAATATGTTCAAAGTCTTGCATCAACATGAAGTCTAGTCAGGTAGCTTGAGTTCAAGGAGGTGAAAGAGAACGTTAAGGCCACAACGACTAAGAACGCAGAGGCTACAGAACCACAAAGGGAATGATTAAGGCAATCTCGATATGTTTCTCTTAGTTAATTTCCCCTTCCATTACAATCATGTTGACTTTAGTGATACTTGAAATGAAAGTAGTTTTCAGAATAATGGCAGCAAGATGTGATCTTTGCGTAGGTTAGGGTTTTAGTCATGCATCAAATGTTTCAATTTCAATAATTTGAGTAATTAGTTTTAGTTTCAATGAATTTTAAGTTTAAAAAAGTATAAATAAGTTACATCAATTACAAATAATAAGTTAAAATATTTTAAAATAGAAGTACATAAATATATATATTACAAGAATACAATTCTTAAGATCACTACAAAATTTGTAATTGGATTCTATTTTTGACATAATAATTATAAAAAAAAAACTTTACACTTTCAACTAGCATAACAAATAAATCCAAGTGCTACTTAGTCAAAATAATGATAGAAATTGTTTTAATACACTTAAAAATGAAAATCATTAAAATTTAATGTAGAATTTTTGCAAGAAAAAATAATTGAATATTCCTTAATATAGCAGAAGTGATCAATGTGTTTATCCTCTACAAGAGCAATGTACGCAATGGAGACATTAAGCTGACTGTAACTCTTAATACTACAAATACTGAAATACCAAAAAATATGAATGGTTATATCATGTATACCTTTTTATTATATCTCATACAAAAGACCCTATGAATATTTATAATATTCATAGAGGCGCCATATGAAGGGACATACATCTTATCAAAAGACGTATTTCTAGGCCACATGTTCTTATTATGGGCACATCATTTCATTTCATTGGGTATTTGTTGTCATATGAGTGCCTAAATTCTAACATCTTCCACTTGCACATGATTCTCACATATCATGTCTTTCTCTTGCATTCATACTTAGCAAATGAGTGATGTGACTGCAAAAATTGGCCAACTTGAAGACCAACAGGCAAAGCTTTGTGCATAACCTGCAAATAAAAAACTATAACCATATTTCATATTCGCTTTTACTTTAAATTAATATACTATACAATAGATCGAAAAATACTCAATCCCTCTTGAGAATTTTTATTAAATTATTACTCTCGAAACTTACTCGTCTAACCTCTTATGTTTCTCATTAACATTCAGCAAAGGAGTGCACTTTCAAATGTCTCTTCATATAATACTCCTATGTTCGCTTTCACTCTAGATTAATATACTAAAGGGTTGTTTGGCAATTTCCTAATTTTGGGGAAAGAAATATAATAATAATATTT
>JAEMOT010002817.1:4876-75400 GCA_019297695.1 Apostasia ramifera | reverse complement strand
GCCGCCCGCGCCCCTGTTCTGAGTGCGACCGCGCCCCTGCTCCGCGCACGCGCGCGTCCCTGCTGCGCGCCGTGCCATTGCTCCGCGCGCGCGCCTGCTGCGCCCCCGCGTTCGACGAGTCACCGTCCCGAGCCCTAATTTTGGGAAAATTACATCTTGGTTTTTAAATTTTCTAACTCAGGTACGAATTTTAACAAAACATTTAATTTAAAAAAATCGAACGATCTGGATTTTTTCTACTCGCTTGTGATTTGCTCGAGCTTATTCCGCCTGTGCGACCTTTCATTACCGAGTGATTTATAATTACTGTTGATTAAATATTGTGAGACCCTCAATCCTGTTCCCTGTTTCTGATTTATTAAAAACCGGATTGCGCCCTTATCTGAATTGGTAATTTCTCAATTACCTTCGATCTAATTTATTTAAAATTTTAAAAGTAATTAGTTTTTGCGGGTTTAATTAATTTCTCAGTCATCTCAAAATTATTCTCTGATATTCAAGCATTAGTTTGTGAAAATCTGCTTTATAAAATTACTGATCTTTAAACTACATTATCATTCGTCTGTCCCGCATCAAAATCACATAAAACATATCATTTTCACTTAAGAAATTTTTTTGATACAATCTATTTGATTATTTATTTTAAGAAAAAAAATGTACTTACTAGACATGCTTCGAGCTAACTTTCATTTTGTCAAGCTTTCTTAATAACAAATTGATTTTCCCCAATGAAGTTCATATTAAAAAGGTTCCAGCAACAGGTTTCCATATCGTACTTGATATCGTCATAAGAAAGTTTTTTTAATATATATATTTTTGTTTTACCCTAGTATACCACAATTTTTTCCACCCACTTGAAAATTGTGATAGTAGTGTGATTCGATCTTGAGACCCTTTAATACCCATGCAAACTCCTTCCCCATTGAGCTAAGAGAACACCACTCATGAAGACGTTTTATACACTGGATTTCTTTCTATTTTTAGAATGCATGGGAAGACCATATTTTTCTTAAAATAAAAGAAGGGAATCAAAAAAAAGGATTTGAAATTCTCTACTCTAAGTTTAACCAAAATTGGGTTTTGGGAACAGCCAATAGTCCTTTAGTACACTATGAATTGTTTGGCTAGAGCTCGTAAGAGTTACCATAAAATCATAAAGAGCATATGATACAAGCAATTCAAAATAACAATATCGATGAAATACAGTTGTCAACTAAAACAGCCAAATGAATATAGGAAAAGGAATTTCGTAAATCATACTAGCATATGGCTTACAGTAACTTATAGCAATCATCTAAAACTAATCAAGCTAAGTAAACCAGAGCTGAGAAAAAAATGTATTTATTAGGAGCACGAGAACAAAATTATTGACAGCCGGTTTGTGAATACACCTCAGAGAATGATTTGTTAAGAACCTTTGCCAAAAATTCATGTGTCTAGTCACAGAAAATTCACAATTTAAACGAACGTGCATATTCTTAAACATTCAAAAAAAGAAGCTAATTTGCAGATTTTCCTTGAAAGCTGGAAATGGTTCTAAATTATAGGGTTACAACTTCAAGCATACAGACTTACAATGTTAAAAGGCAGCAATGCATAACTCGAGTATAAAGAAGATTGACAAAAAAATATCATTTGAAACTTCCAAACAAAAAAGTTGAAGCTTCTTACCCTGAAAACTGCTCTTCCATTAAGTCCCTTGTCACAACCTCTAGCATGTCTTGGAAAAGAAGTACAACCCGATCATTATCCTCAGTCTTATTGTCCATCTGTGATGACAATATCATTACATCCCAAACAATGCAGCCATGACCTTTTAGCTGCTAAAAAAATGGAATCACCAAGCTATGACCTACCAAGATATTAATCAAATCAATGAATTTGTCCGTAAGAGCAGGAAGAGCACTCATCTTCAGTTCCGTTAACAATTTTTCTTCTTTAATCAAATTATCAACTTCAGCAAAAATATTATGTATAATCCTGCATTATAAATAGAGAGCACAAAAATGTTTATATAGAATCCAGGAAAGATATATTTTCCGCAGAATAAGGGATAGCACTAAACAAGCAGGGAGACAAAAGTAGTATCACTTGGACAACATGAACATACTCTTTCTCCCAAGGACCAGTCACCAAGTACATAATAATGTTTTTAAACGACAGATAACACTCACGAACTGCACAAGCCATATAATTATCAGCCTCAAGATTTTTTTTAAGATCACAGTCTTTTCCTTTGGAGTCTTTGGCCATATCAAGAGCAATTGGAATCTATATTAAAGGTTAAGGATGTTAGTATATGGAAAGGGAATTATGGCTACCACAGCATACAGTGATACAAGCAGTGAAAATGAGTTAACCTTGCTAGCAAGCAAAAAAGGAGGCCACTGGACAAGTTTTAGATCACGATCAGCCCAGAATGGAACAAGTAACAAATCCATTTCCCTGCATTTGATAGGTGTAAATAATAACAAACGAGTTATGAGAACAGTAAGAGAAGAACCATTATCAAGCCTGCAATGCTGGATAATGAAAATAACCTGTTGTTAATGAGATCTTCTTCCCGGAAACTAGTAATTATTTTATTCCACATTTGTGAAAATTTTGCTGCTTTATTCTCCACATTGCTGTACGGTATCTGAAATAGTCCCAGTGGGTAGACAAAACTCATTAGAAGTGACAACAAAGTCTAAAGAGACCAAAAAGGTTCTTCCGAGTATTATTTATACAACTTAGCTATGTGACCAAACTTAACCCAGAGATACTTCCGAAGAATCACTCTTGTCAGACTATTTCAAGAATTTTGACACAGTAACAGAAACGTGGCTTATATCATAATGCAGGGAGAAAATGGTGCAAACCTTAGCAAATCTGTGAGATAAAGAAGCTTTTAGCCCTTTTTTTCAGTTGATTCATATTTTCCAACTGGAATGAGACTATTTCAAGAATTTTGACAAAGAAATAGAAACGTGGCTTATGCATAATGCAGGGAGAAAAAGGTGCAAACCTTGGCAAATCTGCAAGATAAAGAGGCTTTTAGCCCCTTTTTCTCGGTTGATTCAGATTTTTCAACAGGAATGAGACGTGCATTAAAAGCCCCAGGCATTGATTGAAAGCGAGATCTTAACATTCCCAAAGTTCGAATCTGTTTTTATCAAAGAAGCCAGGATAATAAGAAATGAAGCAATTGTCAAAAGAAAGTACCTCTTTACAGTCAAGTTTCTCAAAAAGGAAATTAAAAATAATAAAATATTTAATCAACTTAAAGCATCTAATAACATTTATACAACAATAACAACGATGCCTTCATCCCGCTAGGTCATATCGACTATATGAATCCTTTGTTTCAAACTTTCCATTGCACTCTCTCAAATAGCAAGTCCTCATTTAGCTA
Organism: Apostasia ramifera; assembly: GCA_019297695.1. NCBI lineage: Eukaryota > Viridiplantae > Streptophyta > Magnoliopsida > Asparagales > Orchidaceae > Apostasia > Apostasia ramifera. The sequence continues at coordinate 72,006 of JAEMOT010002817.1, read as the reverse complement.
TCTAATAACATTTATATGAGAAGAAAAAAAAATTTGAACAGTGTAAAGCCAAGTATGTGGAGGGATTATAACAAGAAAAGATTGAACTATGATATACTACTCAACAGAATAAGCAAGAAACATCATGACAATCAGTCAAAGGCAAAATTAAGGTTTGCGAAAGCAGGTATGTCACAAGCCTACCAATCAAAGAGACGGCCCTGACAATAAGAAAACTTATTGAATGTTAAAACATTTCGAATTTGCACCCATCAGAAAATATCTAGGTCATTCTAACAACCAAAGAACAGAAGATCTGAAAAACACAAGAAAGTAAGTTCCTACGACATGAAGATGGAACATTTATGCCAAACAATGTCAACCAACACGATAATTCTTTTTGAAGAAGAAATTCCCAGAAAAGAAATTAAGCAGCATTTAAATTTTTTAAGAAAAGTATTATCATGGATAAATACATGCAGCATTAGTAAAAAAATTTATGACAACTTTACACAGCTAGTATAACTCCAGTAAAATTATTGGAGTGACTGTTACACCATAAAGAACTCTATTCTGTTGTAAAAAAGATAGTAAACTAATGAAAAGCTCACAATGTCAATTGCCACATTGGGTGAAACCGTGAAAGATATTGAACAAATAGAAGAGACATGCATTTTGGGGCTACTCATGCAAAGATAAAAGATAAAACTTCATGAGCATCTCAAATAACGGAATTGCAAAAGAAATTTAGTTTTTTAAGAAAAATATGCAAGATGAAACTTCACAAATTTCTAAAGAAAAGAATAGAAATAAACTTCTTGATAATTAAAATAAGTTCACAAAATTAAGCATGGTCAACCTCTCCAAGACGACAATAAGCACCACAAATCCCTCCAACTAATGTTGAGAAAATCGCAAACCAGATCTGAGTATCCATAAAATAAACCTGTAAATAACAATAAAGATAAACAAAATAAGTGAAGAAAAAACTACAAGTTGGTTACCAAATCTGCATCATTAAAAAAACCACGTACAAGAATTATTGGAGCCCAGAGTACAATCACAACACCAATGTTATTCTTTGCTAAAAAAAGAAAAAGCAGAGAAACAAAAAATCATTTACTCAGTAATGAAATTCAAAAAGGTCTTTCACGAACTTACCATGGGGATAGAACTCATGCCATTGATAAGTATTTATGGGACTTCCCATTATAACCTTAGTTGGATTTACAAGTGGCTTGATCTGCACAATAAAAACAATAGACAAAAAATACAGATAGACGCATATACATAGACACACAGACAAATACAATACAGATATATAGATGCATAAACACAAGCACACAGACATATTATACATGTAAAACTTAATTAAGCACTCTATTAAATAGCAGTGAAGTCAATCAATATATGCATAACCAGTTAGATCATTAAGAATACATAATTAACAAATAAAAACCTCTATTAGGTTATTATAATCTCCCAAAAATAGAACTAAGAAAGTTCACAGATAAAACACTGAATTATTTAGCAAAGTAGGCAAATATGTGCCTTATTAAACTAACATAAATAACAAGCCTTATGAATATATTGCAAGGCACATGGTAGCGTATCTTAAAGTGAGCAATTACAATCTTAGTGTTAGAAAAAACTAAATCATGTGAATCGTTACTAATATAAACGTTAGGTAGCTGTTTTCATGGTAAGTACCTCAATATAGTAACTAAATGTCAATTTAGTGAGTATGAGTACCACCCAAAACAATGTGTACCTGAAAATAAGCCAATGTCTAATTATGAACAAGTAAATATAGAAGATATGCAAGTAGTTAATAATAGAAAGATATTCTCGTACTTGAAAAGTGAGAACGCACTTTCATGCATTCCCCTTCCAACAAATAAACGAGGCTGCAAATTATTTTGTCAAACTTTAATAAGCATTAAATGTCACATTGTTTTCATAATAGTATGAAAAAGCAAAGGCTGTGGATCGAATACATAGTAATTAACCATGTATCTTGCATATTAGCCAAGTAAAAACCAAAAAGCATAGCAATACCTGAGACCACCACATCATGAGCATCACTATCTTATAGTTTGAACTCTCCAGAAGCCGTCTCAGAAATGGAAAAAGAAACAGCAAAGAAGAAAGCATGTTTGTGGATAGGTATATAACAACTGCCAATATATATAGAGAAGGTTGGTTCTGACCATTTCCAAGCCAGCTTTTAATGGTTCTTGCCAGTCCGGTAGGGCTTTCCCAACTATACGCATATGTTACTGGTAATATTACCACCCATATCGCAGCTGCAATGACCTTCAAGATGTATCTCAGCTTCACCACAAAAGACATGCTCCTTCTTGCTTTCCAACTGAGAATTATGTCAAGGACAGCTGCACAAAACTCTGAAACGTAACTACTGACTATAAATCTCTAACGCTCATTATTTCTTGCAAAACACCCAAAACTTAAAACCTAAGGAAACGTTACAGGAGTTAGCAGCATTTGCTATGAACAAAAACTAGAGACATTTATCCATAGTATGATCTAAAGCACAGATACTGCTTCATAAAAACTAACTACAAGCAGATCAAGACAAGAACAGTAAACCGCACAAACTATCATCCACAATCAGGTTGGCATGTTACTTATCAAAAGAGAGTGCATCACAATCTCAGAAGCGGCAACAATAATGATGAAGTTGAATAAAGACAACTTCTCTTAACTTGTCAGTACAAGCACCAACATGAAGCTGAAATAAATAATTTGGTATTTCACTAACTATTTCAAGAGGTATATCCGTAAATCATATTCTTTCTCACAAATTTCCATAGGGTTTTCTCGTCCTTTGATGATGTTAAAATGGAAAGACATTATGTGAGAGCGTTACATTTGTTTATTCAAGCAAAAACTTAGGGGGAGCAACAAATAACCTATAATGTACATGGTTTATATTTTAAATGAATTCCATTCCATTGTATGCACAAAACAGGGGAGAGTACTAGTCAACTCAACCCTCACACGATTTCATAGTTTGCCATCATCAAAGGGATAAATTATCTTCAAAAGCCAGTGTTTCATGATAACCAACCATCAATGGTGCGTGGAATAATATTCTGGTCTAGTGGTTATGCGCTGATAGGATTTGCAATGTACATTAATAGAGGAAAAAGCTAAAGGAACTCAAGTGAAAATAATGACAGAGAAGAATTCAATAAAGAGTTCATGCAAATTGCATTGAAGAAATGACTCAAAGGAAGAATTCAAGCGCACGAATAAACTTACAAAACATATTGTAAAAAACATAGAAAAAGGGAATCTTGGCTTGTAAGTGACAAGTAACAAATCAAAAAATATTTGAATTATAATTTAAAATATAAAGATTAAAACAAATATTATATTTGATAAAAAAAGGCTTATATGATGCTTAATATACTCAACTCCATATGCTCAAAAAGTTTCAATTGCTTTCAAATTCATTTCAGACAAAAAAATGAAAAATTTAAATTAAGGTGCCCAACCACTTAAAAATTAGTGTGTGCTTTTTCCTTCTCATATTTCTTATCCACGTATCCATTTTATCACCTTAAAATAACTATTTAAACCAATCAAATTATATAACAGTATATCTCAATTAAAATCTCAGGATTTGCCTTCATTTATTAACATGATTCATGAATATCTGTACTTGTCATTTGATTAAGGAGTATTTCTATTTAAGGGGAAGTTATTTATAGATTAGATTTAATCACTCTATTTGATATTTGTCATAATGGAGAAATACAATAGTTTAAGTTAGTATGCATGTTAATGGAGCATAAGCACGTTTAAGTATTTTTTGTGTTATTATTTTATCCTAACTTAAGCCAATTGCCAGACATAAAAAAGAGTGATTGTTGGTTCCTCCCAAGTTTTCCAGAGTTCTGATGTTTGAGCAATAAATTTAAGTTTACTTTCGTATGAAAGTTTTTCAAGAATTGGCTGGAGATTAACATGTTACTAAAAATGATAGATAAAATGCTTAAAAATTCATCAATCGGGATTAATAATGTAAAACTAGAGGACGGAGAAGAGTGGATCTTTCTGCTCAAGCAAAGATGGGAAAGAGCTGAAGAATTTTTAAAAAAAAATCAAAGAGCAAAAGTGCTCGAAGAATTTGGAACAATCTAGGCAATGAGAGAAACCTAAGATCTTGTACTACTTTAGGTTTTAGGGTTTATTTCAACTAGAAGTATTCTATGATAGATTGGGATGATTACTAGGTCATGTTTAAAAGACAATAGCAACATGTTCGAGTTGATTTAAAGTGAACAAGATCAACCAAAGTGTATAATAGGTGTTTTGGATTTGTCGGTCAACCTATAACCGAGATAGGGAGAAATCTGAAGAACAGTTGTGAAGTGGTCGAGCAAATTTATAACATCCTATGATCCAAATATATAAATATTGTCTGCTTGGACTTCTACGAACTGCGTGACTTGAGTTTTCTCGATAAATCATACATCGTAGTACTACTCTGGCCCAAACATGCTTAACCACAGAGTTTCCTATCACTAACATCATGGTTTAGCCCCAAAAGGTGCATCTGCTATTTTGGATCACGCTATTTACTTATACAACTCAGGAACTCTCCTCCAGAAACTTTTCTGAAGTAGGACGATTCATTCCTACACCCCTCCACCAAGAAGCCTGCCAAAAGCTGCTTCTTATCTGTGTGATTTTGATTCACTCATATAGACATCATCCCGGCGATCACTCCTTGATTTTTGTTTCAGCAAATTAAAATTGAAGATATATAGTATAAATTTAGTCAAGAAAGAAGCTATTGCAATGAGAAGATGACAATTAATGATCAAGTTATCAAAACAAATATGCGGTTTTAATATCTTAGATAAATCATACAAAATAATGGTAAAACAGACGGTAATATTATTAATAAGATCTAAGCATGATAAATAAAATAGAGGAATACATCTAGTGTATTATGTGATAGAAAAATTTTACTAGATTTAAAGGTAAATTTATAGAATAATTGTAAGGCCAGCGATATTATATAGTGCTGAATACTAGCCAAAAAGCAGAAACACACAAATTAGATAAGTGTCACAGAAATGAAAATGCTAAAGTGGATGAACGGTATACGCAAAAAGACAAGATGAAAAATGAGTATATCGACGAGAAAGTTGGAGTGGCCTTAATGGAAGATAAGCTCAGCAAAAGTCAGCTTGAATGGTTTGAACAGATAAATCGTAGGCCTATACAAATTCTAATAAGGAAAGTTGGATTATTAAATTTTACCTATGTGAAAAGGGGAAGAGTGTAACGCTCATGGCCAAAAAGAGCATGGAGTGATCGACAGCGATGTCCTGTCACATCCCACCCTACTTCCGTCGGTAGTGGGGTGTGACGGAAAAACATACATAAGGACGAGGACATAAAACCTCAAACAAACAAGATCGAGGATCGATATTAGAAGAACGATATAAGATAGTACATGGTTTCCATCAAAACACCACAGTTTTTTTTTAAAATCAATACAAAAGATCATTTGAATACAATAAGTTCAGAGCAACAAGATAAAATAACAGAACAACAAAACACACTAAGCCTCGTCCATCTCCTTGCCCTTGCCCTATCTTGTCTAGGTGAAAGAGTACCTACCAAAAAGGCATCAGTCAACTGAATCAACTGGGTAGACAAAACTCATACAAAATATAAAATTACACAAGCATAACGATCTTCTCATAATATTATCAAAATAAGTTACTTATTAGCCCTTACACAAGGTATTCAGAGGAAGACTCTCAAACCAGTCATTTACAACGATAATTCAACAGATTTCCCTTTAACATATCTCGAACCTCGATACCGATGGTTCAGCCATATTTAACATCAGTCACGATGATTAACCTACAGCATCCCCTCATTGGTTACGATGCTTAAGCTACAGCATCGCCCTTAACATCGAATACAATATTGTTCGATCTGCTGATTCGGCCTTCCTCAACATCGATCACAGCATCACCCATAACATCGAATACGATATATATCAGCACATAATATCGGACACGACATACATTAGACACGATACTACTTGATCCGCTGGCTTGGCCTTTTCCAACATCAATTATGATGCTTAAGCTACAGCATCCCTCATAACATCGGAAATAATACTCCCCGATCCCGCTTATAATTACCCCCGAGTGAGGCGTAAGCAAAAGAAAAAAGATATATATAATAGTAGATAGAAGAGATTCCTCTACAAAACATCAGGGACGAAGTTTAAACCCACTTTCGTCAACTGGCCCTGATTTCTCGGTGTATCGTCATTCTGCCCAAATAACAATGAATAGTCTTCAACGACTACCCAAGATAGTACTGTGTCAAAGATCATTGTCAATCATACCCTCAACAGTAGACAGGAGATTAGTAACATCATTGTCAATCATACCCTCAGTGGTAGACTGGAGATCATTAACATCATTGTCAATCATACCCTTTGTGGTAGACTGAAGATCAGTAACATCATTACCAATCATACCCTCAACGATAGACTGGAGATCAGTAGCATCATTGTCAATCATACCCTCAGCAGTAGATTGGAGATCAATAACATATTGTGAACAATCCTCAGCAACCATCACTTAAAATCATCATTGTTCAACTTGGACAGACATATATACCACGAGAAATTAGTGTTTTAACCAATTTTTACACAACTTTTTAATTCAATTCACCTTCAACGAGTCCTCTAGACTTGGCATTCTTGTTGTCACTAATTCAATATATAGCCCAACAAGAAGTAAAATGACAACAACAGTTACAATATTTCTGTATTTAAACATAAGAGTATACTCATCTAAGTTTGAATCTTTAAAGAAAAATCTCAGTAAAATAAAATCACTATAAAGCATTCAGAATTTAAAAATTAACTTCACCTTCGTATATTATCCAAGCATTCCAATCCACGAACAATAATATGTATTTTAATTTGCTCAAAATACTAGATTTAAGGCTTGAACTTCTAAATTTATATATATGAGCTTTGCCTACCTTGTGTCAGTCATTCTAATTAGCTTTCAATCAAGATTTCTTCCCAGAATTCTCTCTTTCTTCGAATTTCTTCCTCGTTACTTTGACTATTTGTCCAGCTCTAACCAACCAAAATAGAATGGAAGAGTTGGAAGAAAGCACAGCCAAAATCAAATATTAACGATAATCCCCCTTTTTCTTAATCTAAATATTTTCACCTACACCTTGCCTCGTCATTAGACACATGTCATTTAAACTTCCAGTTCTCCTACACGTGGCATGAAGGTCATACCACTTGGCACAGTTGAATACTAAACTCCAAAACCAACTCTTTAGGATATGGTTTATCGACCTAGCATACCGTTAACACCTGAATTTAGCATTAAATCTTAGTTGTACACGTGACATTTGGAGGCTCACCACTTATCATTGTGCACGATGTTCTATTCATCGTTCACGATATTTAGCTAATCAGGCTTTGCTTTGCAACTTCTAACATTGCACACGATGTTTGGGCATTTGCAGCTCCCAGTAGCGCTTTAGCTAAGTTATTAACCAAACATTAAATTCTAAATAAATATACATTTAATTCAAATCAACAAGACAAAATACAAAAAGTTCACAATAAATACCTAAACGTTATATGTCATAAGATAAAGGAATCACTGAGGCAAAGTGCGGCTAGGCCGAATAATGAATGGTGAGAGGGGCACAGAAATGAATCGTCACATATCGGAAAAGGAGGGAGATCCTAAGCTGTATAAGTAGATAATGTGATCTCAAATGGTAAAGACGCTTTTTAGGGCAAAATCGTGAGGCTAATAATGGAAAACTCCATAGTTAAGCGTGCTTGGGCTGGAGTAATACTGGGATGGGTGACCTCCTGGTAAATGCTCCAGTAACACAATTTTTCTAAAGCAAAAGCGGACAATACTTCTACAATGGGATCACGGGATGTTACAAAGAGGAAGGCCAACCAATACATAGCAAAAAAAATAAGAAATGATCTTACATACTTTAAGCTAAATGAATTTATTATTTGAAAGTATAATGAAAATAAAAGATTCATGTATCCAACCCCGCCAAGTGGGATAAAGGCTTGGTTTGCTATTGTTTTATTATTGTATCTTAAAAAAACTTCAAATATCTTAAAACATTCTCTAACTAAATAAGTCCTTAAGATATAAATGAATGAATATCAAAGGATAAAACAACATAAGCATTCAAATTTTATAAAACAATTAATTTCTATATCAGACATTCAACATTAGCAATAAAGAAACAACAATACAAAATTAAAAATTCAAACGATACATATGAATTCATCACTCAAAATGAAAAGCATTACAAATTCTATTGTTGTCATATTTCCTTCGAAAAAGTTTTATTCTTAATAATTTATATTCTCGAATTTTAATTATATAGTAAATATTTTCTCTTCTAGGCTATGACAAACAACTGTTCATGCTTTTACTGTGAAGCTATCAGTGAAATGGATGAGTTAGAACAATCAAAGCAAGTTCAAGTTATTTTATCTTTTATTGAAAGAAATTGAACTTTTTATCTTATTTTTGAGTAACAGCTCAGCCATCAAACTAACTATAAAATGAAAAAAATAAATCTTAAATCTAAAATAGCAAAAAAAAATTATTCATCCATATTATGTTATTATGATTAATACACGACAGAAAGCAACAGAATTCAAACACTAAAAAAGTACAAATCAGCAATCTAATCACTTAAATGAACTTTAATAGGTATAAAATAACAAAAACATAACACATGATATTGCTATCTGTGAGTTTTTACCTTCATATATGCAAATAATATTTTATATCTACAAAATAATTATTGTTAAATATTAAAATTTCTATATTTCATTGTAGTTACCTACAAGGGTATCTTACTAGTATAAAATCCCTAAATTATCTCTAATATAAGGTTTAAGAAAAGGGAACATGCAGAATTGAATCCATGCTACAAAACAAATTAGTATGCACGTAAATGGCATGTAAGAATATAAAATAATGCCTGAACTACATCCTACAAAGCAAATAAGGTCAGTTGGCAGCAAGAAATTTAACATTCATTATATTGTCTTGCTGCTCCTAGTGCAGAAAAACTTAGCAAGAGAACATTCACCAAATTTGGGATTCAAAATGCAAGTCTATCCATATTCATACAGCAAGTTATAATATATTAAATCAAACTACAAATATCCACATATAAAAGTGACTATATAAACGATTACCTTGTCCTAACTTCAAAACTGCAGCTGTGATGAAAATGGTCAACACCTGTTTAAAGACCACATCATCAAAGATATCACACGGTGATCCTCCGTTCCATGCAAGGATGATCATGACCTGCAAGAAACAAATAATTACAAAACTACAATAGATAGCTAAAGGTTAAGCATTTTCATTCAGTTTTAAACGAACAATTAGTTACCTGTAATGCCAAAATAAATAAACTCCACAATCTATCAAAACTTCGAAATATGTGCCAGAAAGAACGTATCTCAACAAAATTACATTTTCCAATCCATCGGTTCTTACAAGTTTCTACAGGTTCCTGGCCAAAAACAACGCAAAATAAGTCTAGAAAATTTTTCTCTAATAAATTAAACACTATACAACTGAATTTATGTTGAAATCTGCATCCATATCCATATGTCAAAACTTGTTCCTGTTTTCAGTATCTATATTCATATGCACAAACCCTTAGAAAGACATCAATTAAGCAGCTAGCATACCTCCTTTTTGTCAGATCTATATTTTTGAGATTGACAAAAGAAATCAGCATCTGCTCTCATGGGCCATCCTAGATGGAAACAATCTACTGACCTGCAAGCTGATGCAAATCAGAAAAGATAATACAAATTAAAATCAAAACCTAAAACTCTTACCAAAAATATTCATTTAAATCGTCATAGTTTCTCCACTGAGAGTGCTTTGATTTTTCTCTTTTGCTCCTTTCAGCTTCCTGTAGTAATCAAGAACATAGAACAAAAGGAAAAGAGATGAATCAAGAAAAAGAAAAACAGAAAGTATATCCAATGAAGGAAACGAGATGGTTCAGCACCCTTGCTATTGTTACATAAATAGGAGTTACAACTTTCTTAAGGAACGCTTCCTCATCACCTCCATACGCTGGTTTTATATTTTCACCCGTCATAGGACTTACATTGCCCGCTAGCATATTATAAAGTTCAAAAGCCATCTGGCATAGAGGATAACATAACAGTTATCAGAAGAAAATTTGAGGGATTACAGAAAATGCTACATGAATGCCTGATACAATTTACAGGAGAACATTGAGCGCTTACGGAAAATACAACATGAATGCTTGATAACTCACGTGATGATAGATATAGCACAGGCACTCAGGCATAAATCGTATATTTGCAGCTTCACCCCATATGAGAAGATACAGACCTATGTAAAGCAGTTTGCGTTGTTGCACTTCCTGCTGGACTGTCGGCAACCTGAAATTTCAGTTTATGGCAAGGCAATATACATCCATGAACATATGGCAAGAACATATGGATATATCCGGTGCTGAAGTAGTTCAATAATGATAAACAGCTAAATCAGATGTACTCCGTAATTCAATGGCACACTAAGATTATCTTTGAGTTCTCACCAAAGGCTAATCTTCCTATCCAAGTATTTGCACCACTTCTTATAGTTCTTAAAAAGTTTCTTCATGACAAAAGTTAAAGCACGATCGTCCAACTGAGAAAATAACAATAATATTAGGTTTAAGACCTGGGAAAGAAGTAATGGGCAAAGCAATTATGAAATGGAACCATAACAGTCAAAACCTCGTCTTGTTTCTCAGGCAGAACTTGACGTATATGTATATTTGCTAATAATAATATCAAATGTTCTCTTTGATTGGCCACATTATCTTTCTGCACATCATAGAGTTGAAACAAAAAAAAATCATAAAATAATATAAAAATTATACAAATGGAGATTCCTGCAATGGATATGACACATCAAGTAACAAGAAAGCACTTAGAACATCAACTATTTTATATGCTGATTACAAGAAAACAGCTAAACCTGAAATCCGAACATCTCCTGAAGCCAGTCAAGAAGGTCTTCTCCCAACTCCTTTTCATGGTTTTTGGGCCACGGTAAACCCCTGGTATTGCGAAGAGCAAGAACGGCAGCTTGAATCTGCAGATTTCATGATGTCAGTAGATCATTTCTACAGCTTCCATCAGTTTTCTTGCATTGCCTACACAATAATAGTAGAATAAGGACCTCAGGATACTGCATTATAGCCTGATTTGCACTAGCAGGATCAAGTGGGAGAATATTATAAGGTGCGTATATCTTTTTCTTTTCCTCCACTTTGTTATGTGTTTCCAATATCTAAATAGTGGAAAAAGCAACTTCAATCAGTCAACAACCATAGCACAAAATGAATTATTAAATATCTAAAAAAATAGCACAGCATTATATACTTCTGTTATATATCCATAGAACAAATCCAAATAAGGAACCATATAAGCATAAACATACAACCCACCTCATTATCAACTTCAAGTGATTGAGTCAAATTGACAGCTTTTAAAACCTCAAATAAGACAGCAGCAGTCTGGTACGCTTTGCTTAGCCGAGCGCTAACAATAGATAACAGCTTCATTTTAGCAAATGACATAAGGATATAGACAACAGCTTTATTTCAGCAAATGACATCAGAACAAATAACTTGACACAACAGAAAAATATCAACATAGCTTACTGATCAGCTTTGTCAGCTACATTTTGGAGTGCCTCAATATATTTCCTGTAGTGCTGATAGAAGCTTCGCATTTCTTGAACATCATTATTTTTGCGCATTTGCATAAGAGTTTGTTCATTGTCCTAAAGGTTTCAAAATTATCATCAAAGCAAAATAAAATAAAATAAATAACAAACAAACAAATAATAATCCGTAATTGTTAATTAGCATATATTAAATGCAGATGTTTATTAGGAAATGTTAAGCATTGCTTTTCAAAGAAACATCAGAGTCTTAATGAAAAACTGAAGACAGAAAATTAAGCATTTGCAAATCAAGCAAGAAACTTGAAAACCATATTTATTACAACGGGACACCTTTGGCTAATTTAATTCGATAGAAAGATGAGCCAATGGCTCTTTCCATTGTGCAAGGAAGATTGATTGGATTAGTCCACTTTTTTGTAGGTTAGAAAAAGACATTCTGTGCATAGTACCAAAACAAATGTTGTAGTAAAAGTGGAAGAGAAACATAGAGATGCGAAAAAGGATATTCATCTTTTTTTTGTTGAAAACTACGAATGGAGAATCTTTGGTAGGTATTGGAAAAGAAATGTATCCATAAGATATATTAGTGCCATTAAGTACATGAATGATGGAGTAGCTATCATGGTGAGGATTATTGTCGGTAATTCAAAGGAGTTCTTTATTGGGATTGAGTTTTCAAAATTATCATCAAAGCAAAATAAAATAAAATAAACAACAAACAAACAAACAAATAATAACCCGTAATTGTTAATTAGCATATATTAAATGCAGATGTTTATTAGGAAATATTAAGCGTTGCTTTTCAAAGAAACATCAGAGTCTTAATGAAAAACTCAAGACAGAAAATTAAGCATTTGCAAATCAAGCAAGAAACTTAAAAACTATATTTATTACAACAGGATACTAAGAAATGTCAAAGGAACCATTCCAAAGGCTTTGATTTTTGTATCTGCATATGTCAGAAATGGGCAAGTTATGGGCATACTTGACACCTGTAAATGCAAAAAATGCATATGCATTCTTTCTGTGAGAAAAATCAATCAATTGGATGCAACAGCAACATACAAATTTATTCTATTCCGATTAGGACATGCCGATTCACAAAGTCACTGAAACAAATATTAGCATCTAGCCAATTCGACCAACATTCAAAACTTAGCAGAAATTATGCAGAATATAATGCTAAATTTGTTAAGAAGTGGGAATTATTCATAATATCAAGGCAATAAGAGTGGATGAAATATTTAAACTTCAACGCTATTATAAAATGAATGTTAAAAATCAGACATTTTTTCACAAGAAATATCTAGCAGCCTCAAGTTTTGGTTTGCAACACTCCCCAAAGGGTTTAGATATACATTGTACTTGTTAAGGCACATGAGATAACTTAGTCCAACATTGAAAGTTAAACTTTTGGTTGTTGATATGCCAAGTAATTGGGCCCCACCAACAAGTTTAGGCTTCTAAGTTAGTAGATAACCAACAATTTGTGTACTATGCCTGGTGAAATGCAATACCCTTATGCTTCTCAATTATAAATTGGTACCAAAACCATGATAATGCAGGAGATCATGATCTTAAATGGTTTCTAGGATTTTCATATTGAGAAATTCAAGTGACTGTCTCATTGTGAGAGAGGAATGGTTTCTTTCTTTTTTGTTTTGATAGAAGAGGAAGGGTTTCAATCCTCGCTCAGATAATAACAAGAACTTAGTAACAGCCTTTCATTACCATGTTATAGATTGATAACAATTGAACAGGTATATAAAGAATACATCCCCAAATAAATATTAAACTATGATCATTGATATTCATACAATATAATTATAAAGCTAGAATTGATGATTATATCTTGGCACCATGGAACCTTATGGCTTCAACCAATGAAATATCGATACTTCATAGAACCTACCGTACTTGTATTGTATCTATATCAAATACTGATACTTTATGATACTCCAACAATATATATCAAATCTGTCACATCGTGTATCAATTAAAAAAATGAATATTTATTTAATACTTTTTGATACTACTAATTAAAGGAAACATATTTCGATCCACAATAAAAAACAAAAAAATGGCTCATATATAGAAGGTGACCTATGCTTAGACCCGACGATTTACAATAGAAGAGCAGCACGTTGTGTTCGCCTGATTGAGAGAGCAGCGAACCTCACACATGCTAACGTTTTGGCACGAAAACAATCTATCATATGCAAGCTACTGCTTCCTAAAATTCAGTAGCCCATTTACTGTGGTCTCACAGACGCCAACAATGCTACTTCTTCAGTTATCTCTGGTGACACTTTACCACGTACATGATGCACATCGTTGCTTCTGTTGTCGCATGTCAATCACATTACTTGACTTCTCTACCTTAGTCAAGCCCATATTGTAGAACAAATAAGACTTTAGCCTTTCTTTTTTATTACTCATTTATTCAATGAGTTAAAGACTTAGAAAGAGGCGGTCATGCATCTACTTTGATAGATCAGCTCAGATCACAGCAACTGTATCTTTTCCCCATTAAGCAAATTGAATTGTGTTGAACTAAACTTGAAATTGAACCTAACCTACTAATATGTATTGAGACATTTATCTCACATGGATATTCCATGGCTTGTTAGGAAGAAACTGAACAAACTTTAAAATATTATTCTATACTTAAAATTTTGAAAAGTGTTTTCATGTTTTCCATAATATTACATTTACTTTGAGAATATAAAAGTATAATTAAATCCAAGAAAGTTCAAATTATTTTTTGAAATTCATGTTAGCAGTGTATAAGTCATTCTTTTCTTAGAGAATAGGTATTTTAGTAAATCATATCAACTACACCTTATTTGATAATATGATATTATATATATACATACATATATAATTAACGTATTCTGGCATATTCATATCATCTTCTTAGATTTGCTATATCACAATATCTATAGTAGTATGTCCGTAACACTAACTGTACTCCTGCTTCATGGGCTTCAACTCTCCAACATATTCCAACATAGCAATAAACAATACACAACCGGCAATTGAAGGTCGTAATGCTGAAAGGTCCATAATGACCAACAAAACATGTAGTAAATTTCAGATGCAACAAAAATAAGATATTCTAATCACAATGGCAAATAAGCAGTTTCTACTTGTCATACCCTTTCAAGTCGTTGCAAAAGCGCGGTCTTAAATTGCCGAACACCACATCCACTTGATGTTGGATCTAGTCTATAAGCTTTCTCAAAAGCATAAAATCGACCTATTCCAACATAAGAATAAGACATTAGCAAAGTGAATAACCTGAAAATTTAAAGTGTTAAATGACAGCAAGTACGACACAATAAAAATAGAAATCTCAATATTTCATACTGCTTTTGCCCCTTTAGCTACAGGAATTTAAAATAAATAAACTAATTATGCAAAAAAATTTCAACAAAAGAAAGTAGACGATCAAATATTTCAAAGTTTCAATGTATCTAGAATTGCAAAACATATAATTGGCAAATTACATTCAAAATCAAGCATCAGTTCAATCTGCACTCAATGTGTAAAGAAAATATTTATCATACATGTAGAGGAAAAACAGAATCTTTGAGAAGAAGAATAAAACCTTTGAGTATCGAGTAGTGGATGCGTTAAGTCATAGAGCATCCCTATTATCTACGACGAGCATTAATTTATCGATTTCGACAAGCTCAATGAAACCCATAAGACTGCCCCAACTGTGGTGGTATGTGCAAGTCCATTTAGTGAGTACCCAAGTTTTATGTTATAGGTGTAGATTGTACTTACACGTCTACTTTATTCATTTGTTAAAGACTTTCGTTATGTTTTCTTGGATAAAATAAGATTAGTATTCTATGAGAATGGAAGTCATTCCATGGTGAAAGGAATGACAATTCTTGTTTCCTTGGATGAAATAGATAAAGAGTAAGAAGAGAATAGAAAACAAAAGTATTAGAATACTCATAAATAAAACTTAATTAAAAATTTTACGTAATTTATTAATATAAATTTTATTTCAAAAAATCACGTAAATCTGTGTACATATGACTGTGCATATACTCATTGAGTATATATATATACATGAATGTACGCATAAGTATGCATATACGCATATATACATGTATGTGTATATGCACGTGCATACATATATGTACATATAAATGTCTATATGCATGTATATGTATATATGTGTGAATACGTATACATATATATATACGCAAATATGCTAGTGAATACGTAGACAATGCAGATCTGTATACAATGCGTACATGTACTACTGCGTGTATACATATATTATTCATATACATCTGTATACTATGCATGTATGTATTACTATATGTATATGTATTACTATGTGTATACGTATATTATTCATATACATATACACACGCAAATGCTAGTTCCTCCATTCTGATTATGATATAATAATGTATTTTAATTTATGAAGCATCAATACATCATGAAGTCGAACATATCCATACTAAATGTAAGAATATGGCATATTATACAAGCATATATAATAGTCGTATTCTGCCATATCTGTATCCCACTTTTTTAAGTTTATCTTATCATCGTATCTGTATCATATCATATCTATATCGTTGTATCATACTCATGCTTCATAGGTTTTGATATGTATCACAATGTTTAAGTTAGTGACTAATGATCTATTGAGTTTAATGTTTGTAGGCTAATGATTTATTGCTAACTTGGCGCTTTACACAATAGCTAAAATAAAGAAAACT
Organism: Apostasia ramifera; assembly: GCA_019297695.1. NCBI lineage: Eukaryota > Viridiplantae > Streptophyta > Magnoliopsida > Asparagales > Orchidaceae > Apostasia > Apostasia ramifera. The sequence goes on along the minus strand of JAEMOT010002817.1, from coordinate 55,460 downwards.
ACGGAGTGAAATCAAACTTGAAGCTAAGTGTTGGAATAATAAAGACTGATGAACAAGCCTTAGAGATCAAAAAGAGATTATCTGAAGATCAATTTTGTTGTTTATTATTTTTATTTAATACAATCATTATAAGATTGTCCTTAAGCCTCCTTTGGTAAGAGGATGTTTTTAAAATGTTTTCTATTTTTTTAGATAGAAAGAGAAAATAAACTATTTTAATGATATAACATGAAATAAAATTATTTTATTATTGAGAATTATGTTGATTGCGAAATAAAATAAATTTTTAATTAAAATATGCGTAAAATGTGAAATAGAGTTAATTATTAAAATTAAAATTTGTGTAGAATGTAAAATAAAATAAATTATTAATATTTAAATTTATGTAAGATATGAAATAAATATAAACTATTAATAAAAATATTATTAGAGAAATTTGATAGTATTTTAGCTCCAACTAAATAAGGCCTTAGAGTGCGAGAAGATGGTAGATCAAGATTTGAGCACTTAGGATATTGTTAGATATTGAATGAATTGAGTTTAGATCAATTTAAAATGAGTTAAATCAATCAAAAAATAGCTGGTTGATTTTAGGCTGATAATTGATCGTTGATCGATAAGTTTATCAATCAAAGCATGATCGACGATCGATCGATCATTGGAAGAGCGCAATTTTAGTTAATCAATTTGTTGATTGATCATTTGATCGATCATAGACTTTTGATCAATCAAAGCAATCTAAAATGTGAATGTTAAGGTACCAACAACCATTGTTTGATCGACCAAAGGCACTTTGATATCATTTTTCACTAAAAGTTAGTGACCTTTTCTATATAAACAAATGAAGTTTTGAGCGATGTTAATGATCTTCTAAGCTCTCATTTGAACCTTATTTGCTACAATCTAATTCCCTTGTGAGTAAATAATTGAAAATTAATTAAAGATGGATTAAAGATGATTAGTGAATATTAAACTTAAATATGCTTATTTGGTGATTCGATCACTCAAAGTTCTTTAAAGTACAACCCGAGGAAGGAGAGATATTAGTTTACTTGTGATTTTTGAATATTCTTATATTGATTTAGATTTTATTACTTCTCTAACTTGTTTAGTGAGGAGAACCTCTAATTGGGTGATTAAAGAAGATATGTTGTGGATCTTTCACACTAAGTGTGAAAATGGCTCCTTGTATGATAAGGCAGAAGTATTCATTGTGCCATCACTAATGCCAACAAAGAGCGCCTCTATAGTGAGATAGAGGATGAGTGGATTATACAGGCTTCTTCACCTTTGACCAAAAGAATGTTTTATTATAACTGGATAGTTACATTATGTTGGAGTGAATATAGGCTAGGGTTAAGTTGAACCACGTTATATCTTTGACTATATTTATTTAATTGTAGTTTTGTGTATTGCTATGTGTATGTGATCATTTATATTGCTTCTACTTTATGTGATCATTTATTAATCTCTAATTTAAGATTGCACTCATTGTCCTGCATCATCAAACATATTAGATAAGCAATTTGAGGAAGTAAAAAAGGGCTTCTTTAGAAATATTATATGCTTACATATTCATACAGGATATAAAAATGGCTCATAATGAAAAAGAGTAAACAATATTGGAAATATGACTGGAAATACGACTAAACACTATAAGCAAATATTCTGAAGGAACAATGGCAGCAGCATGAAACATGAAACATTCAGTGGATGTCTGTCAGAGATGCATGCTTAAGACAATTTTTGCACCAGATAAACACCTACTAAAACTCCGGCCTGCCACAATACTTGAACCTCAAATTTCTTTATCCAAACATTATGTTTGTATGACATGTATGTTCCATGCATTCTAGGTGCTTTCCTCCCTTATAACCTGTTTACCAACATCACACCATAGCATGTTGCCTGAAAATGTAGAATGACGCATAGAGTTCTATTTTTTTATTTTCCTTTTTAGAATTATTCTGGATAAAACAGTAGACCTAAAAGAACATTAATTCTAAGTATTCCTGAGCTAATCAATGTTAAAATATATGGGTCAGACTAAGTCCTATTGAACCACCTAAAACATTTTTTTTTATCTCATGAACCAACCAAAACCAGCTCCATGTAAAAGTTGCCAAAGATGGATCAAGACAGGTTGGTTTTCTGTTCATTCCCTAAACTACAAAGGAGTAAGGATGGCATCAAGATAATAATAAACGGAAAAATATTAATGAGAAAGAAAAGAATAGAAATAAAATAAGATTGTTAGATCTCTAGTTAATAATTGACCTAAAAGCAGAAGCTCAAGCTTGTACGTTATAATCCAAAAATAATTTTATAGTTGAACACGGCCTTTCACGCACAAACTTGTTTGCTTTGCCATGTGGAGTTCAGCAAAAGTTATTGTTTTAAACTTTATGCTAAAAATAAATGGAGGTCATCAAGATTCGAACTTAAGACCTTCTAGCTCTAATACCATGTTAGGTCTTCAATTACCAACAAATCTAAAAGCATCGCTTTAATAGCAATTAAATCCATTTAGTTTGGGTCTATGTGCAGCTGGGTCCCCCTAATTTTCAAATTAAACAAATTGGTTCTCTAATTTGAGAAAACGTGCAAATAGGTCCTTCGATATTGATAAAAATACCTAAGAAAGAATATTTTCTCTAATTACTAGATTATATTGGACATTAAATCATATGAAATATTTATATAATTTTAAACTAACCAAACTAGTCTACTAATTAAAAAAAATGTCGTTCACTAGGTCCATTCATTAATACCAATGGATCTATATCATAAACTAAACGACCGACATGACTTTTTAAAAATTAGAGGGATCTAATTGCACATAGGCCCAAACTAGAGAAGCCCTATTGCTATTAACCCAAAAGCTTAAGTTATGGCCAAGAAATAATTTTATATTCTAATAAAGATTAGAGTAAACTAAAACGGTATTTTGCAGTTTGTAGTTTAAGCTTGTAGGCACTAGCTGTGATATCCACAAGCAGCATGACACTCAGAAGCTCACCCTTTCAAGCATGGCACCATAAATAAGCCAAAACTTAGTACACAAAACACTGCATAGCTTGAATTGATCAATTACAAACATCAACTCTTAATAATAGAATCCACAATAATAACTAACAAGTAATCAATTCTTTCAATTGAAAAACAAAAAAAAAAGAACAAGTCAAAGATGTCAGCAAAAGAAAGTTCAACATACAGAGATAAGCAACCCTAGGATGGGTGGCCTCGACCTCATTCGCCACGCGCAGAATGGGCGCGATCTCGACAAGAGACGACGGGACAATCTCACTATCAAACATCGACTCCCCGAGGTTCCCTGCCCTCTGAGTCCGGAGCAGCCGCCGAGCCCGTGGCTGCTCCTCCGCCTTTCTCCTTGAAGAAGACATAGCTCGTCTTCTTCACCAGATGACCACCTGCATTCATCCAAAGGACATGCAAATCGTCTATAAAGGAGTTCACAAATGCGCCAACCAAAACTCTAATCAGCAGATACCATAGCTTTGAGAATAGAGATTACCAATTAAAACAAGAATATCTTCAAGTACCACAGATCGGCATGCGATGACAGTAACTCTAGAATGGCGGTTCTGAAGAAGGGAAAGAAAACTACAGAGAGAAAAATGGTCTCGTCTGGCTCCCTCATCAAAGACGATCTTGCTCCTCCTCCTTACTACATAACCTCCTGTTTCACCCAAAATACAAGCACACCATCAAAAAAAATGAAATTAAAAAGCAGCAAAAAAAACCCTGATCCATATCCTGGAGAAAAGAGAACATAACCTAATAGAATGAGAATTCAACCAGAAACCAGCAGACGGCTTGGGATGGTAGAAGCCCGAAAAACGCGATTCCGAAAGAGGGAAAGCAAACCCTAGAGAGAGAGAAAGAGTGGGAGAGAGGTGGCGTTGCTTGAAGCGAGCTCTTTTCTTTTTTGAAGAAAAGTTGAGGGAGAACCTTGCAAAGAGCAACTTTCAAAAAAGTGATTTATAATTGGGTTCGTTTCTCTGTGTTATTACCCAGACTGCCACTACACCTGTTCGAGGTTTGAATTTTGATTGCCCCCGGACCGATTCAAACCACGAGGGGCTCTCCAACGGTCCAGCAAACGGCGGCACGAAACGGACCCCCGTCAAGAACGCCGTTTAAAAAGTGACGGCATTTTGGGATTCGTCCACTGCTGGAACTTTAATTACTCTTTAAATTTAAAATAATCATTTTTCACACAACAGGAAAAAGATATGCAGTAAAAAAATTTAAAAAATAATAATAAAATTGAATTTATATCAGAGACAAATTACCGAAAAATCTGACATATCTTTCTCAAATACAAATTACTAATGCCCCCGACAGCACCCGGGCCCAACCCCCTCTCCCTCTAAAATTATAATTTTGCCCTCATCAGTAATTACTTTTTTATTTAATTTATTTAATATATTTTTCTTATTTATTAAATTTAATTAATTAATTATTTTTTAATATTTTTTTCTATTTTATTTATTTAATATTTTTTAGATTACTCTCTTTAATTAATTACTTTTTTTATTTAATTTGATTATTATGTTTTTCTTATTCATTAATTTTAATTAAATTTAATGAATAAAAAAAACATAATAATTAAATTAAATAAAAAAATAGTAATTAATTAAAATAAGTGAGGATAAAATGATAAATTAGGAGGGAGAGTGGGGTGGGGCAGGAGGGGGGTGGATGTCAGAGGGAGGATTAGCAGCTCCCTTCTCAAATCTAATTTAGAAGATAAGAAAATAAACAAATTACTACTTGGTCCCTGAGATTCCGTGATATTAATATGGAGCTTTAAATTAGTCTATAAATTTTAAAATTTTTCATGTAGTTGTGGAATGATTTTAAACCGGTCTCTCGCCTCTCTCCCTTGAGAGGTAAAATCTAAGGAACTTGTTTGAAGTAGTTTACCAATTTTAAAAACTTATACGAAAGATTTTAAAATACGTTGATAAGTGTGAAGCGCTTATTATTATCAAAAATCTGCTCAAAAGATTTCAAAAATTTATGAATTAATTTGAAATGTTCTATAAACTCAAGAGTTATTTACTTCCTTTTTTCTTAAAAAAAAAAGAGTTATTTACTTCAAAAAAATATCCACAGACTACATCCACTAGCAAATACCATACTTAACACAAAAAGAAATAAAATAAAAAATAAAAGTAAATATCATTTAGGTATTTTAGATTTAGCATAATATTAAATAGATTCACGATTTCAAAAATCTTTTAATAAAATTTCTATGATTGATATTAATATTTCAATCAGATACGTGTGCTTAATTTGATATTTTTATTTATAAAATAAAATTTATATTTAAATATAATATAATAAAAATATTCTCCTCTCTCATCTCCAATCCCAAGCGGCGCTAACCACTGCCACATACGTGATTACCTAGGGCCATCATAAATTGTTGAGTCAGCACCACATACGCAGCTGATGTGACGTCACTGCACAAGCAGCTGCGCAAGTCCACATGCACCTCAGCTTGTTTGCACAAGCAGCTGCGCAAGTCCACATGCACCTCAGCTTGTTCGCACAAGGGCCGCGCGCATAGCTGCGTCTGCACATGCATGCGGCAGCACAAAAGCTACACCCTCAACTTGTTTGTGGCCACGCAAGGTCGGCTTGTGCACTTGTGGTGGCCTATGCATGCCCACCAACATGCGCAGAGACAGAGTGAGCACAGCAACCTGCCCGTGCAATGACCTTCGCGCACCATAGCCTACACCTGCAGCGGCCTTGTGCGTGTGTGGAGCGCAAAGTCGACTGCATAGCCATGTTGTTACCGCGCCAGCGCGTGGCAACTTTGCACTAGTGCATAGCGGCTTTGTGCTACCGTGATGAATTGCAACATCAATATGAGATTGGAAGTGGGAAAAAAAGGCATTTTTGTTATTTTATATTTAAATATAAATTTTATTTAAAAATTTAAAACTAATTAAGAAAAAGAACCCGATTGAAATATTATTTTCAACGAATCTTTTGAAATACTTTTGAAATTTTGAACCTATTTTATATTATAGAAAATTTGAGGAGTTGGAATGCTATTTACCCAAAAGACAATCACTTTTTTTTTTTGAGTTAGGATCTTTGCTTTTTCTTGTGCTTGCTTTTTGGCTTGAAAGCTTTTGGTTGATAACTTAATGTGCCACTTCATAATCTTTATCATAAATTTTCATATCTAATTTCCATGCCAATCAAAAGTTTTCTTTTTATAATAACCTTATTTTAGTACGCATACACTTTAATAGGATTATTACATACATGACATTAAAATATTTTTAATTTATATATTTAAAAAAGTTTTCATATTATCATAAAAAACGTTTTCATAATTAAACAAATCACAAGCATCAATAAAATATTGTACAACAATAATAATAATAATAAATTAAACTTTTATCACATTAAGCAGATTAGATTACATGAATCATTTATTTCTATTGCATTTTATTAAATAACAAATTCTCATTTACCTTCAAACATATAAGATAATTTCATGTAATTTTTTATCATGTCTTTTTTAGCTTTTTTTTCTCTTTGTACATAGATAAAATCTAATAATTTAACATTTCTTACTGAAACTTCTATCAGTCGACAATTTATATGTCCAAACTATATAAACTGATATTCTCTGAACTTATTCTCAATTGAGGCTACTCTAATCTTTTCGCGGATATACTCATTTTTTTTTTTTTTCGTGTATACTCACTCATCTATTTTAGTACTTTTATTTCTGCGATATTTATCTTATTTATGTGTTTTTACTTTATCATTCAATATCATAGAATATTGTTGAGCTTATAACTATTTTATAAAATTTATTTTTAAGTCTGAATAGAATTTTTTTATCACACAATATACTAGATATATTCTTCTATTTTACCCATTGACCTGCTAATAACATCATTACCTATTTCACAATTATTTTATATGATTGATCAAAGATATCTAAACTACACTTTTCTTAATAACTAAATCATCAATTATCATCTCCACATTACAAGTGTGCTTCTATCTTAACTAAATTTGAACTTCATATGTGTTTCAAGTAAATGCCAATTTTCAAGTAAGCAAAATACACGAGTTTCAAGTAAGTGACAATTTCACATAAAATTAATACCCGAGACCCAACCTCAAATTTAAGTATTTACATAGACAAATTCGAGAATTTATATAGGATAAAAATGCTTTCTGCACAAAATCTTGGTTGTGTTGAAGGAGAAGTTATTGGGTGCAGACGGCGCACCGCCCGGAACCCAATCAGAGGGCGCCACATGTGCCATACAGCTGGATCCGGGCACATGTGGTGCCCTCTGATTGGAAGTCCTAACGGTGTGTCGTCCGCACCTAATAATTTTTTGTGTTGAAGATGCCTAATAGATATGCGTCCATGGAGCTTCAACAAAAAGGAAATTGAATAAAAATTTAAATGGACATTTGTAAAGTGTTTTAACATAGCGCACTAGGGGCTCAGATGAAAATATTAATCTATTTCAAGAATTCAAATATTAAAAATTTGAGATTCTAATATTATAATCTAATATCAGGAACAACCTGAATGTAATTATTCTAAAATATTTAATGAGTTCTCATAAGCTAAAACACTAATTTGATGTTGAATAAAAAAATATGTAAAGAACATAACCATTTATTAGAAGATCAGAATTAGAGCTCACCACTGTCTCTGCAATAAATATATCTTAAAGTAGACTCATATTTGTATCTATCAACTATGATATCTTAGATTAGCAAAAAAACATAACATTGTTATATTTATCTCTCTACCATGATACCAAGGATAGCTGACATCATAACTTTAGATGAGATTAAAGATTTCTCAAAGTTAGATTATTTTTTTTGAAATAGTCAAGAATCTATTATTGCCACAATTTTTTAAACATGTATGTCCAATTGGATGACTCAGTGTCCAACAATTTCATATAACTCTCAATCATTACTGACCATAGTACTTATATATAGCCAGCTTTAAAGTGTAAAATGTAATAGAATTAAGCAATAGATCAACAAAAATAATATAATTGAAACAAGTGCAAGTATCCGAGAATATGAAATCACAAAAAACAAAAAAATAACTAAATACAGAAGAACCACAACAATATATTGGACTTAACAATTAAATAATTAAAGAAAAATCAGTATAAATATTATGACATGAGCAAGCATAGTATCTGAGTATATAAATGTAGTATCTGTTCATATAAATAATATGACTTAAATGTAGTATTTGAGGACATAATATTAATTAGGAGTTGAGAATAATTAAACATAATATAGAGAAAAAGTAGCTAGTAATTAATGTAACAAGCAGCCAGCTAAGAATAATTATATAATAGAATAAAAATGAAATGATAAAATTAACATAAAAAAAGAACATAAACATTAATTGGGAGTTGAGAATAATTCATAAACATAAGTATATATACATGACAATAATTTTTATAAGAATCAGTAAACTTACTAGAAAACCGCAAGAGCAAAGTAAGTAGAACAGTATGCTAGATTTGGGAGGCACAGATAAGATAAACCATCAAACCCAGCAATAAATAGAGAACCAAGCAGACAAGCAAAGGAACAAACAGCCAAATAATAATGGGTATGTAATGAAATAATATAGTGAAGATAAGAATAAAAATATAAACAACTTCATAATAATAACATGACTTGCATTATAGGGTAACATGACAATAGAAAGAGTAACATGAGTTATATGTGTTGGTTCCTCCCTTATGGTAATATTATGATGTTTAGCAATATGTTTAATTAATTTGTACTAACAAAATTATTTAATATTTTTAATCTCAAATTTATTAAAGTTGCATCTCAATTGTATCTATTTATACTAAAATTGAGATATAATCAAGTTAGAGAGAAAAGTTTAAGCATTGAAGATTAAGTGAAGCAAATTTTATTATTGTCCTTTTTATTTTATTTGAGAGTAGAATTGTTGTGAGGTTGATCTTGATTGCTAAAGTAGTCTGGATATGAGTTTGAGCACTTAGAATCTCTGCGAGTTAATTAGATAATCTTAAAAGTTTGTTAAAAGTTAAAATTCTCCTAATTATGTAGCCTGCTAGTTGTGAGATTGTTCTAGATATTTTTTTTTATTGTGATAGCTCCAGGGTGACCCTCAGTAGTGAGGTCGATCTTGGTCGACCTTCAGCAGCGATCCTTAACAGAAATTTTGGTCATCTTAGAGAATTTTTTCAGGTTGATCTAGAGGCGACCTCAGTAGTGAGGTGGACCTTTTGGAATTAACCGTTGGCCTATTTTTATCCTCCAACGGCTAGCATTTCGACCCCCAGGTCTTTTTCAGCTCCTTTTTCTAACCGTTGGAGCTCTTATTATATAAGGAGATAGGGGTTGTTGGGGCATTCTCCTTAGCTCATAAAATTCTCTAATTGCTCCCAACATTCACCTTTACTCTCCATCATCCTAAAAGTTGATAAAAACATTTAAGCCGAGTTTCAATCAAGCTTCAAGGCGATCTAGGTGAACTTGGACTCAAGTGCTCAAACTTGTCATCCATTCTTCTTCTAGCTATCAAGATTCAATCATAAGAAAGAAGAGTTTGTTCTTCTTATTGTAATATTTTAGTTCTTTTTTCTGCCTTCACTTTGTGTGAAGAGGGCCTCCAAATAAGGGTTAGAGGAGGTGAGTGAGTGAGCCCTCACTTAAAAGTGAGGAGGGCCTCTAGTAAATGGATAAAGGAGGATTTGTATAGGCTTCTCCGCCTAAACCAAGGAGTGTGTTATAGTGATATCTTTCTGATCGGGGTGGGGTGAATTAGGCTCGTATTTAAGCCGAACCATGTTATATCGTGTGTTTTTTGTGGATGTGATATTTTTTTCTTGTTTACACTTATATTTGCTTCCGCTTGTATTTTACACTAACTGTTATATCTAGTAAATTAAATTAAATTTAAAAATTTTAATTACGTTTATTCACTCCCCTCTAAACGTCATACTTGCTCCTACAATATGAAATAAATCTAGCTCATCAATATATTAGGGAACACAGCTAGTATGTACTTTTAAGTAACATGACTGTGGATCATAAGGTAACAACTCTATAACAGTAACATGGCATGTATTATAGGGTAACAACTCCATAGCAGTAACATGACATGTATCATAGGGTAATATGATAATAAAAGTGGTAACATGAGTTGCATTAAATAAATCCAGTTCATCAGGATGCACATTCAACCCTCAACAAATTTCTGAGAAGATAACAGTAACAAATGCAAAAAAATTCAACAGAATGTTACTGAAACCGTGTAAAGAAATTTGAAGCATGTTAACCTTCAGATTTGTCAGATCTTAGCTCTATCAAAGTCTGCCAAGCCTCAGCCTCAACATTAGAAGGATGACAGAACACATAAAAAATTAGGGTATACCATGGCAACGATCTAATTTAGCTACCGCGTCCATGGACAGAACGACCTTCGCTACCTGATCCCACCTCGACGGAGGGTCACCGATGGGGGAGACCATCACTAAACTCACGCGCTCACCACTGTCGGAGAAGATTTGTGCCGACCCACATTTGAGCGCGAAAGACCGCACCTTTGAGTCAGCAATGCCCTTTCAACAGCTCTTGCGCAAACGGCCTCCTAGCCGATGAGGGCTCCCTGCGGAAGCATCGGGCAAGACGAAGCCAGCTCTTTGTCATTACCCCAGCGATGCACATGGGGGAGCTAAACTCTGGGATGGGTAGGGTAAGGGCAACCCATTAGGTTTATTAACCTAGGATAATAAAAATATTTATAAAACGTGTTTGGTGGGTTAGCTGGGTTAATTTAAGCTAACCCAGCTAACTTGGGCTACCAAACGGCCCCTAGAGAGTTTCCTATGCTTATGTAGACGAGAATTTTTAATGTTTCTACCATACTTATTTCATGTAGCTTCTCCACAGTTTTATTGGATCATTGTTGACTACTAGCCTTGTCTTATCAGAATTTAGATTTTGTCCTCCAATGTTTTCACCTAGGTCTGGAAATCTTGGAAGCTCACATCATAATTAATCAAATGTTGGCTTTGAAATGAACTCAATTTCCTTGCTACATGGGTCAAACTCATTTGTAACAAAAGTTGATTTTACAATTTATCTTGGACTAGTCTTGGTATGAAAGGCATTATGACATACATGGTCTATGTATACATAAAAAATTAGCTTGATTTTGTACATTATATATGTGTAATATTCTTTAAAGTAGTGGTGGTAGTTGTTATAGCTGGTATAACCCTAGCCTCCAAGGAAAGAGAGTGGAGGGAGGAAAAAAGGAGAAGGGAGAAACAACTAGAGGAATAGGATTGGAATGGTGTAAAGTCCTACACCCCACATCTCTCTCGTGATAGGCCTTCATTTATTGCTTGTTTCCTCTCTATCATCCTACTCTTTCAACTCAAAAAGTTTAACAATTTGAGAGGATGTCGTGCCTTTTGCATTGGACATCATAAGATGATTGAAGCTTTATTTTCTTGAACAATTTTACTTTTAAGGTAGTGAATTATTTGATGTTATGGATAATATTATAAAGTCGACATGAGGATAATATTGGATATTGTAAGGGAGAGGATGAAGATTGCTAGCGCTTCATACGTTGAGTATTAGTTTTAACGTTGTTTTATGCTAAGACTGGGGGTATGAACCGGTGACGCAGGTGGAAGTGAATCAAAAGGAGAGAAAGGCTTAGGAAGTGAATGTTGAAGAAGCGAGATCAACCACACTGAAGTTTGGACTAATTCACATGTCATCAGTAACTCTAGCTCGTTTGAATTAGAGCAAATTTTCCCAAGTATTCAGTAAGTGCTTATCTAGAGCTCTTACACCAAGCTAATGCAATGTAGGGTTCACTTTAGGTGATCATCAAATACCAAAATATTTTGTCCTAGGTTATACAAGACACTTTTATTTAGGATTCTAGATATCCTAAATTCATACTCAAAGTGATTAGAAATAGAAAACTCGATTTAATTAAGGTTAACTCATATCCTAATTTACTGATTTATGATTTTCAGATAGTTTATAGAACCTAAATCTCCTACTTTAAGATGCAAATGAGAAAGATCATACACTTGAGCATGCAAACTTTCGACAAATGAAACATATATGTTCATGCAATTTGGAAGAGAGTTAGGCTTGAGAACCAAAATTATGCCAAAAGATCGCTTTTGACCTAAACGTTAATGAAATTTCTAAACTTAATAAGATGGTCACCTCAGTTCGGCGTTGTGGAGAATGTGGCTGATATAATAAATTGGAGAATAGTTAAAATTTCATCAAGATAAGAAAAATGTAATCCTCTACATGCAAATAAAATTATCTATGGCAGAGGAATTTCTATTCGACATTTGCCACTTTTGGCATGGAGTTACAAAGATACAACAAATAAAACATATAGGATAAAGGATAAACATAAGTAGAGCAATGATTATATGAAGAACAACATTGAGGAATGAAGCTTATAGAGACCTACGGCAAGAGCATAAACTTACTTTAGGTTTTGAAAATAATCTAAACAAGGGTGAAATGTGAGTTTTCAATAAATTAAAACCTCTTGCAAACAACAATCTGACACAAGTATTCTTTTTTTTTCTGATAGAGACACAAGTATTCTTAAATGGGACAGCTTTTAGCCCTTCTGAAGTTGCCTTGATGCTGAATTCCACCGCTACCTGTGCCGGAGTGGAAGGAGAAATATAAATCTATTTATTTGTAAAATTTAATTTTAATAAAATTAAATAAAAATATTTTTATAAAAAATATAAATAATATAAAATAAATTTAATTATTAAATTAAAATATACGAGAAATATAATATAATTTATTTATTACTTAAATTAATTTAAAACTAATTAAACAAATGAGACTATATTTTTATTTTATATTTAAAACACTGTCTTAATATATTATCAAAAAATTCTAAATTTCTTTTTGGCGAACTAAATTCAAGCTAAGAAAAATCAAGTTGATTTTAAATCGAGTAAAATGCAAGGGTTTTAAATAAGTTTCAATTTTTGTACATATGGCGACCCTTTTTGGATGCTATTTAATCTTAAAACTGGACTATGGCATGCATGCAATCTATTTCACATGGAATGATATCAATTTGAACAAGCTAACTTCAAGTTACAGTCAAATAACACTGAATTTAAGCAAATTAAGTTCACAAGAATTTCATGCTCTGAAAATAAATACCAGCCTTAACAGAAGGATATGAATCTTTTGGCTGAAGAAATTATTGAAATTGGCTTCCGGTAGCACAACGCACATCCCTGAGATATTTGTGAGCCTAGCCCTGCACAATATGCTGGCATATGAAAGCAAACCACAGAGTGAAACAAAAAAAGGGTGCAAAATCATAAGAATCATTGTTGACATTCATTCATGCATCACATAAGCATTTTATGATTCGTATAAGAGTTTGCTTTTATTTTATTTTTTTTGGTCTTTTTAAGTCAACCAAATAAAGCTGCTATCACGTTTCTAAAATTAACATATGATTACTGAAAATGCAATATTAGCTATTTTATATCTTTTAAAATGCGAAACAACAAGAAAAACAACTCCCTAAAACAGGAAAAACTCCCCACACAGTAAAAAAAATCTTTATAGAAAACAAAAAATGACAGTATTCTTTGTATTTTTTCTAGGTCCTGCATGCCAACGCATCCTAACTCACGCACATAGAAGTGGTAGGCTCCCAATAATTTAAGAGCAGGCTTAGCTTTTACACAGCAATTTTCTTGTTTTTTTAAAATAAGAAGAGAAGAATCACAGGAAAATTTTATAAACTAGTTCTCAAAAAATACTAGTTTCAGATAACAAATGAGGAATTGCCAAGCTTGAAAGAAAGGTTTCAAAGAGGAATTTTCATAAAGTTGGGACTCACTGGAAATAAAATAAATTGCATATGAGTTCCAAAATAATGGAGCGAACTAAATACAGGACCACTATAATCCAACCCATTAATGCAAAAGAGAAATTACCTTTCTACTCTTATCAGTCCTAAACATCATCCTCTTAGCTATGCCGGAATACTGAACCTAAAAATACACAAAAAAACTGCTGCCAAAGACTTTGTTGATGCACAAGTAGACAACTCTACTGACTCTATAGCACAGAGACTGTATCCTGGAATGTGATTCATCGATCAAGGATTCATACCTGTGCCTGCTTAAAGGATTTCAATCGAAAAATATGAAGCTCAACCAGGAACTTAGCGCAATGGATACTGTCATTTTTGTTCTTCATCTGAATCAGACTCAGCAAAAACAGGCTTTGGCTGAGTCTCTGCATATGCAGGTGCGATGAACATGGGGTTTTTAGCTGCAGTATCTGCATATTTGAGTATAGCTTCCCTTGGATCTTCATCCATCCAGGTCTCCTTGATCATACCCCCTTGCTGCAAGATATTTCATCAAAATTGTTATAATAGTTTGAATTAAATAGTACTAAAGAGTTTTTAGTTACACAAAATCTTCTTTTTTTTTAAGTTCGACCATAGCCTATGGCCCTATTATAACTCAAAAAGAAAATAAAACATCAAATACAACCTAACTCTATATCCTCTGTGAGAATCGAGCAAAAATCATGCGAAAGGGGGGAATTTAAATCCTGATCTATAGCAAAAGAAGCAAAAAAGTTTGCCACCACACATCACCCAAATTTTAAAAATTACATGTAAATCACTAATTGTATGACTTCTTATACCACTTTCTAAAGATTGGTATACAAATAAAATAAAGTGTAATTATGAAGTTTAAAAGTAGATACAAATAATATTTAAGATTTGGATAGTGAGCATGCAATTTGAGTCATGAAAGAGGCATACAAGTAAAAACCCCTAAAACAATTAGGCGATTTCATATAAACTTTAAAATCATAATGAATTACAAATTACTTTGAAATTCTTCAATGTTACATATAAGGTTTCAAATTCTTTTCTTCACAAAGAAGTCCCTCGAGTTAATGAACATCCAACATTTCACAGGAAATATTTTAATATGCCCTCCCCAATTACAAATACTCAACTTTGGATATTAACATATCATTAAAAAAAAACTATTGATATAACAACCACCGAGCTTTTGTCCCACTAGATTAAATCCGCTAAATGCATCCTTTGTTACTATTGCACCATTTAACTCTAAATACAAGATTATTCCTTATAATTTCTTCTCGTGTCTTTTTTAGTTTTCATCTTCCTCTTGTCACAAAAGCATGCAAATTCTCGTATTTTTAACAGATCATAAATCTATTTGGGTGTTGTCTAATTGTGCATAAAATCTTGGGGATATCCATGTTATGAACTTTGATAAGCTTTCAGAGGTGCATATGCAAGTTTTCCATAATAATAAGGGCAAATACACCCGGGTCCCTGAGTTTAACACTTAATAACGCGCAGATCCACGTTTTTAAAATTATAACATCGGGGACCCAGAGTTTTAATAAATATCAAATGGCTCCTTTTTTATTTTTTTATTATTAAATTTTTTTAGAATTACCATTTTACCCCCTGCCCCTCTCTCCCCTCCCGATCCCCGCACGCTCGCGGACCATCCGGCGTCCGCGGGACCCGCCGGCGGCAGCGCAGCGTGTCCACCGGTGGCCGCGCGACCAGCGCACATGCGCGGGATCGGGAGGAGAGAGAGAGCGCCTCTCTCTCTCCCCTCCTAATCCCGCGCACGCCCGGTATCTAGTGGACACGCCGCGCGGTATCTGAAGGAGAGAGAGGGGCAGGGGTAAATAGTAATTTTAAAAAAAATTAATAATAAAAAAATAAAAAAGGACACATTTGATTTTTATTAAAACTCAGGGACCTCGATGTTATAATTTTAAAAACGTGGACCAGCGCGTTATTAAGTATTAATGTCAGGGACCTGGGTGTAATTTCCTAATAATAATAAAAAATACTCTAATCTAGCACCTTGGATCAAGTTCCTAACGGATAGAACTAAAATCGAAAGAAGGTTGATTCTAATTATAAATCAACGGGTACTGTAGCACCTAATCCCTAACCACAAAGTGGGAGCACCAGTCGTTGTCAATGAGAAGAGGAAAACAATGAAAGAACCATCCAAGGAGGAAATTCGAGCTTCACAAAAAGGGGGCATCATCAACCACAACCATGATGTAGACTTGCCAACCAATTGACTGTTGACCAAGAGAAAGACAATGACAAGTCCCATGAAGGCCGGATATGACAAACTATAAGTTTGATGCAAATAGAGTTGATGCACTCCATAAAGAAGAGAAAAAAGAAGTCCACACAACGGAGACTCCATAGGAGTCCCACCTTCTCCAAACAGGGAATGGGAGATTATCGATCAAATTAGGATATCCAGCCAATTCCTCGAGAACTGCCCTTGCAACAAAAAGAACCCTGAGGCTTGACCCTACAACATCGAGCCTCATGATACTGAGTCAACCTAAGCTCAATGCCACAATGATGATGCCGATGAGCCTCACCAAAAAATGCAGAGAAATCGACATTCAACATCGCCAACCAAACACTCGACATCTTGGCCACATAGAAACCCAAATAATCCAAAAGATGAATGACTTAAGATCAAGTGATCCAAAGCCTATGCTTAGCAACGGGTCAAATAAGATCAAAAGGGATTTTTCACACGGGTTAACTTTTAAACTAAGTTTTGACAGGAGTCAAAATGAAGTAAATTGTTTGGTTGTAATAAGGTCATTTTACTGAATTGCCTCGAAACTATGAGAGATTGTATTT
Source organism: Apostasia ramifera (assembly GCA_019297695.1). Lineage (NCBI taxonomy): Eukaryota > Viridiplantae > Streptophyta > Magnoliopsida > Asparagales > Orchidaceae > Apostasia > Apostasia ramifera. The sequence goes on along the minus strand of JAEMOT010002817.1, from coordinate 38,647 downwards.
TTACATTTAGAACTAGGATGATTAAGTTATTTACAAAAATTTTACTATTTCATAAAATAATATGAAGTTTAAATTATATCTTAATTTAAAAATTTTACATTACATAAAATATATTAGTATTAGATTAGTCTCACAATACAAAGGTTGACTTAAATTTTAGAAATCATAAAATAAATGTTAGCAAACATATTTACTACAATGGTTAAATAAGATTCTTAATTTAAACTTCGAACTAAAGCTTTCCCATGCTTTGAGCCCACCAAACTTTTTCAAAAAAATTTGGCCCCACAATTGGTGACGTCAAAACGGGATGATCCCAATCTATCCCAACTTAATGCAATCCACTGGGTGTAGTGTGGGGTTCAAAACCAATCCATTGGGTGTAGCTTTGAGACCACAAATCAAAACCAACATTGTTTGGAGTCAAAAAATATATGCTATGAAACACAAGAAAAGAGGTCAAGACCCAAGAGCTCAGAGATCACAACCTCTCTATATCTCTAGGGCAAATCCCAACCTTGAGAAAGAATAGAATCTTTCTTAAAATGGGCCTAACTCAAGTTGAGAGAAAACAAGCCCTGATGATGTAGTATGGGGTTCACTTGTGGGTGATCCTCAAGTTACCAAAATAAAATTATGGGCAAAGTTATACTTTACCCAATTTATACTAAAGGAACCTAAATTTACGGAATTTACTTGATGGAATTTACTAAAATATGCAGATATGATTAAGGAAAATTTTCATATTAATGAAAAATAAACCTAGCTATTTTATAATGCAACTTAATATGGAAACATGAATGACCATATAAATGAACGTGCAAGCACTGAAGTAGACATGTCATATACTAGAACATACAACTTCGAGGAGATTTAACTCAAGCCTTTCAATTATGAATTCAGTATGTTAATCCACATAGATAACTATGAAATTTCTGAATTACAATTGTAAGAGCCCATAAAACTTTAGCAAGAAAAATAGAACTTATCACATGTTCAAGTAGAAAAACTCTAACACCATGTGTCGTTAGGTGGCTCCTCATTCATCAAATCAGGGTCATTTAATTTGCATGTTTGATTATTTAGTAATCTGGAAACATTCCACTGCAAACGCAGATATACTTAGGTACATCCTTATATTGGTATCAGAACTGATATGTTAACAAATAGGTCACTCTATTTTCTGCCAACATCACCTAACCTCGAGAACAACTCGAGTCAAGAGAAATGAAGGCCTTGAAAACATGTTGAGAGAGAGTCTATCCTCATCACTGACATAAATTCAAGTCGAGAAAAAATATAAGCTCTTGACCTTGAGTAACTCAAGCAGAGAGAACTAGCCTCAATGCCAGTAATAGGTTGACTCAAGAGAAAATAAAGAGGCAACCTCTAGGAATGAACTCGAGAACACAACACGTTAACCTTGCAAAAATATAAGACCTCAATTCCCCAAACAACAATTGTTGCTCTGTGGAAAGGACAATACCAACGATGACAAGGTTATGGGGAGCACACCAAATAAATGTTGCAGGTCCAAATAATTTTTATACTAATGGACTGTTATATGGGCAAAATGACAAAAAGAGTACCTTATAAAATAAGCTAGCTTGCCTCTTGTTTTTGCCTTACTATACGTAGGAGGTGAGATGTTAACTAAAATTATAAAAAGGGTTAAAGAGGAAAAATGGAGTCAAGTGATATGCTAGGATAATTAAGATATGTTTCTCAAATTCTTGAGAGAAAATTTGTGTTTTCCTTTTCTTCTATCCCCACTTCACCACCTTCTTCATTTCATATTTCTTCCAGCATACAAATGGTCGAGCAAAGAAAGAAACACAGAGAAGACAAAAATTTCTAGCATCTGGACGAGCTCTTGCCCAGCCAGAATTGACATCGAAAGAGGGCTCGTTCCAATCACAGATCAAGTTAGAGAGAGTGGAAGACCAAAAGGCTGAGCTAACTAGTTTATATAGTCATTGTTGTTATTGCAATGGAAGGTAACTGAGGAACTTTTTATGGTGATTCAAAGATCTAAAGGTAACTGAGGAACTTCCAATAGTTGTAGTGTTGCCCCTTGAAAAGTAGAGGTCGATTTGCTGAAACTCCCTCACATATCGCGTCATCTAGGATGTGCGTGGGTTAAAGCCATAGATCGACTCTAGGCGGTTAGTCCTGAAACACTCAATAAGAATGTTAAGGAGACGGGCTCTGATACCATTTGTTGGCTCAAAGGCTTTCCAAAAGGAGGGTGAATTACGAATAATAAAATTCTTAACAAAAATCAAAATTTATTAAACAAGAAAAAATATTATTGCAACAAAAGAAAGACTGACTGATATTGAAAAACAACCAGAAATGCCACCAAACAGATACAGAAAAATGAACTGCAGTTATCTCAGAAATCTATCAGGCAGATTTTAACAGAATAATTCGACCGATACAGACAATCAGACAGACCAGCAGAATGCAACAGAACAGCAAAAAACTTGGAGCAGTTTCACAAAAATTGAGCAAAGATCAATATTGAGTTTAATTTACTTAATAAATATAATTTTTGAAAAATACTTAAGTAAAATTTGAATTTAATAGAAATAATATCAATATTTTGGAGTAACAAGAGAAGCAAGAAAACAAAAATGCACAAACGATGTATAGTGGTTCGGCTCCCCGCCTAATCCACTCCCCACGCTCCTCAAGTGAGAATTAACACTAAAATCCACCGGCTTTTTACGGGAACCAAAGCCAAACAAACCCAATACAATTCCTACGGCTTTTTTATAGGAAGTAAAGTAGAGAAAACCTACACTCCCTACGGCTTTTTATAGGAACAAAAGCCGAGCAAACCTACACTCTCCCTACGACTTTTTATAAGAATTAAAGCCGAGCAAATCTACACTCAAATTTTTACATGGTCAATTCTAACCTCTCACAAATAAGAGTCAAGATGGGTGACTAGCTATCTAGTCAAAAAAAAAGGAAAAACGACTTATACTCAAGAAGATTATTACAATGAGAAGCTTTAATGCATGTACTTTGCCAAAAGAAAAATTCACAAAAGTCCTAAGAGTTTTTTATTTTAGCATCACAAAACTGTATGGGCTGCAGTTTATTCAATTGTCCTTTGTCTTTCCAACGGTCAAATGACCAGCCCAAAAACCTATCCTTGCTGGGAACAATAAAAGCCTCACTGTTTTGCTATAGAAATCTCTCTGAAAAAAATTTCTGTGCTGAAGCTAACATTCCAAGTCTTCTCTTCCAGCTTCAAGCAATTTCCTCTTCTCCTCTAGGCAATAACTTGCAAATTTTCTTGAAGGAGATCATTAAGAAAGGAGATCAAAGTGCTCTACAAAGTGATAAAAAGCTGAACCAATTTATTTTTTGCAAATTTTCTTCTTAGCTTTCTCCTTTCTCTTCATGCAATTCATTCTCTACACTGTTTTAGTTTTCTCCCTGACTTTCCTGATTTTATTGGTAAAAGTAAGCAAGGTTGTTTGAATATCTTTTACTTTAGCTTACAAATCTTATATTAAAACTCAAGCTGTTTCATAGCGAGGGAAATTACAGTTTATATTAAACTTTAACATTTATAAGTTTTTAATTGTGACCAGTTGCACCTTCAGAATCATAACTGTTTCTATACGACCTGCAAAAATTAATGGCTTTGATTGTGCAACACAACTAAACCAAAGTTGGTCTTGCAAAGCCAGTATAACAAATTGATCAGGGATTGATGTAAATTTCATACCATGCGTATATTCCACATAAATGATGATTTTCTCTTTAAAAAAAGGTGTTTCTCAGCAGGCTAACCATTCTTTTGAAAGGATTGTTAGGAGATCATCAATTGATATAGGGATCAAGTGGTCGCTGATATATATTTGTAGGTATGCAATTCATAAAAAATAAATAAATAAATTGAATATTGTAGATAAAAACCTTCATGAGGTATTGAGTCAACAAGCTGCCTTTTGTAGAGCCCACTCTTCCACCAAAGCCTGGACCATTTACGGGAAGCTCTGGTTTATGTGACGTCATTGGATCTTTCAGTAGCTTCTCCCTTAGCCTTTTGCGGCTGGGCTGATCTCTAAATAAAGGCAATGCATGAGGGTTGTGAATGATTGGCTGTGCCTCAAAATCATCAAAGGATTTCTTCCTTGGCGCTCTTGCAACACATACAAGAGCTCCCCTCTGGCTGATTGAAGGATCATATAAAATATGAGTTCCTCCCATTTTCTTGTCACCAGTTGTTGCGAAAACCTGGAGGAAGAACACCTAATTTTAGCATAAGCATTCAACCATCAAGGACTTACCGAGCTTTACAAGCTTCGTGAGAAATTAAAGGTATAATCTTTTTAAATTGCAATCAAAGGTATAATCTTGATTCTGCTGAACAGAGATTTTTGTTTCTACTAATATTCTAACAGGTAAATTACAGCAGCCTCTGTATGTTTAGGGCAGAGAAATTCATGTTGTCCACTTGTTTAAAGGCATAATCGTTTCATCCATTCACTGAGTTTGAACCCATTTACACATGGATCCATCAATGAACTTTTCTGTCATATTAAACAAAATACCTATATTATCCTTGAGCTCTTGCTTTTCACCTCCCTCTCCCTCCACCAGCAAGCCAAGAAGGGAGACCAGCTAGAGAGGGAAGAGAGAGAGAGAGAGAGAGAGAGAGAAAGGGAGAGGGAGAGAGTGAAAAACAAAGAAGACAGGTGCTTTGATAGTTTGCTCAGCCAAAAAAAAAATTCTGCATGGAAATTATTCAAAATGATTAAAATGAATGAATTTAGAAACTCAAGTCCTACAGGCATTAAAATTAACAGGAAAAAACCAAGCAAACTTTTTTTAAAAAAAATTCAACATGAAGAATCACGAAGCATCAACCATGTGAAATTTTCCTTATTCTAATCATGACCGTACTCAAAATAAATTGTGGCACCAAGGCTCATCCTCAAATATTTTGACCTCAAATATTTTGACCTCAAAAAATGAAATTGTAGATACAAAAAATGAAACTGCAAAAGGTTAAAAAGCAACTTAATATTGACCTGATTAATTTTTGGATGCCAGGCACAGCATACCACACTATGATGAGGGGAGATGCCCACTCTAGATACAAGCTCAAGTTTCCTCCTATCATAGAAGCACAGCATGCCTCCGCTTGTGCCTTCTTTTTCAATTGAGGTACCAGTGAAGATTAGCTGCTCATCAGGACTAAATGAAGCACTCGTTTGGGGGTAATGATTGGGAAGACCATCAAAGATTTTGATAGGATTCTTCATTTGACGCAGATCCCAGACCTAAATAAAAATTCAACACATTCATTTTCCTGACTGGGAAAACATTCCAAAATGCAATATTACATATTAAGCACCAAAATCTTGCTACTTATATTTACCAAAAAATAAATCAAATAGCAAAGATACTAAAAATATACAATTTCAATTCAAATTACATTTCTTGCTATAATTGATTCTTCACCACCATTTCTCTTGTAAATACGATGATCATAAGTAATCACATTGTTGTACTTGGACTCATAAAAAATATTAGATCATTAAATTTAGAAATTAATGCACATAATAGAATGCAGTTAACATTTTTAACGGAACGCAAATGAGGTTTTAATTTTCTGTAAAGAGTAATGTAAACCTTATTACCTTATCAAAAAAATTACAACAGATATTCATTATACATGAACATGAGAATGAGATATAATAGTACCTTAAGAGTTCCATCCATGCTTCTAGACAGAAGAATCAAGCTATCAACTGAAAATCTAAGTCCACTCACATCATCAGTATGAGCTTTCTCCACGTAAACATCTGGCCTGCTTCCCCAGCCAGGCTTAATGTTCCATAACTATGACATTAGAGTACAGTCTTATATTAGTTATTGAATCTTAATTTCATAGATAAACAAATCGTTCCAAAAAAATATAAATCACAACTAATGAATCTTTCATTAAAGACGTTATCAATACTAGTTGCTGTGTGCTAAAGATACCTGTATGGATCCATCTCCAACAGCACCAACAATGCGTTTGCCTTCATGATCCCATGCGCAAGCTGTAACTGGAACTCTTACTGGCCTAGCAAGCTTAGGCTTAATAACCTACCGAAGAAAAATTTATCAGATGTCTTGCAGAAGACAAGTTTCTTAGTGCAATGCCAATACGATAAAAAAAAGTAAGCCCTTCTTATTTTTCAGATATTTTTTTGTGTTTTAGAAAAGTAAAAGCATGAAGTAATCATGCGTGCTCAGTAAGTGATTTTGAGCACATAATGAAACGATATTGGCTAATACAAACATTTGGAAAATGAATGTTTAAGCTTTTACTGATCAAGAAATACAAGTTTAAAATATACCTGCTTTTGGCTTTTAAAGTCATTAACATCCCATATACGCAGAGATCCATCTTCAGAGGAAGTTAAGATAGTTTCTTTCGATTTGGGGTTCCATTCACCTCCAGTCAAGCCAGAAATATGACCGTTGGTATTTTTCAAGTCACGTATATACATGTCTCCCTTTATGAATTCACCAAGAGTAAGCCCATCTCTGTCATAAATCTGAAATTAATTTAGTCTTAGTAGTTATCATAATCATACATAGCAAAATCAACCAACATAGAAATTGGCTTGCTATTTGCTTGAACTTTAATAAAGCAAAATTGACTTTATATCCATGTAACTCAAAAATCAGCTAGCTTGAAATGACACAATTAAATGTGATATAATATATATATATACATGTGTGTGTGTCTATGTGCGTGCGCGTGTATTTATATATGTGTGTGTTTGTATATATATACAAACATATATATACGTATAAAGGTATATATAAGGTAATAAATGTGCATACTGAGTGTTGTGCTTACAAGAAATTAGGTTTATAGACACGTGCATATAATTACATCCAACAATCTAATCCATATAAATGTATAATAAGTACGATTCATATTGTAAGATAAAAGGTTGGAATTTGGCTCGAAACATATCGAAAAAGTTTTCAATCTACGCCAATCAAAGTCAACTTAAAATCGAAAACTTCATTTCAAAGTGCAGTTTTTGACTTACACGAATTGTATTCTATGCCAACTCTACACCAAGAGAACTATGACTGCATTTCTATGACATCACGAAAAGATAGCTTGATACCTTAGCCTGCGCTGAACCTGTCACACAAAGGAATCGGTCTGATGTCGGACTCCAACTTAAGCTTCTAAGCTGGTGGCCTTCAAAGGGTTCCAACTGTCTGAAAGACTGCAATTTAGAAGTCATCCCTTGGAAATCGTACATTCGAATAGTGTAGTCATAGCTTCCAGAAAGCACTCTTGATCCAGAATGATCAACTGCTAATGCTGAGACAATCTAGAAAGAACAAAAGATATTGCTAATCATTAAATTCTCTAAATTATCACACAAGTTACAGAAAGAAATAGTAATGTCATAAACACATGAGAAATTTTTATTAATAAAAGACATCGAAGAAGTTTAAGTAATTGATAATAGTAAAGTTTTTTTTTAATACTAGTAAAGTTAATTTTGATATTGGAAGAACTAACATGGAATTACGCTCACAATGCCCTCTATGAGATAATGCAAGAAGATGCAGTACAACAACAAAAAAGTCTTAATCCCAAAATAGTATGGTCGCTGCATCAATTTCTCTTTTTCATTCAACTCTATTTAAAGCACATTATTTATAAATGCAAATAAGTCAATGCCTTATCATCATCATTATCATTAGCTGTATCACAACTATTTGAAGTCTACTTTATTAATCCCATTTTTGCTAGTTACTTTTATCAAATTAACTTCAATTTATGTAAATCTTTTATATACCATGTAACAAATTTACTTTTGCCTGCCATTTATCACCCTAGTCAATTTTTTCTCCTTGCTTCACTAGGGCATTTCTCCTCTATGTTATACATGTGCATATCACCAATGCCTCATCTCCAAAATGTTATCTTCTAGAGATGTTACCATTATATTCCCTTTAACATAATCCTTGTTAATCCATCTTTTATATTTTTACCGCACGTATCTTAAAACTTCATCTCGCAATAACACTATGCCTTTTTTAGAGATTTCTTTATTGTCCAACATTTTGATCCATATAATGAAGTTGAACTAATTGTTGTTTTATAAAATATTGAATCAGAATTTTGTGAAAAAATTTTATCACATGAAACTCCTAGCTTTAACCTTATTTATGATGTCAGTATCTATATCTCCATTTTTCTGGATAATAAGACAGAAATCTAAAATCATCACACATTGGGATTACTTTTCATCAATTGCAATTGATTGAAAATATAAATTTCAGCTCCACTACAATTATACAACATACTATTTTCTTTAAAAAAAAAATTATACACCATACATTAAACTGTTGTTTTACTAATTTTAAGAATTTTGTCATTTTACGTCTTGTTAAGTATCACCAATCAAACCTATATCATATGTGAGTAACATGCACAAAGGTACTTTCTCAATATCCCTAGACTGATATAGAAAATAAGGAGTTAATGCTAAGCATTCGTGTAGAGCAATGGCAATTAGAAATTTTTTAGCCATTATATTATACATATAATCATTAAATTTAATATATATATATATATATATATATCTTAGAAATATCTTTCATCCTTAGTGCCAACTAAATCAATAATCAGGGTACTTATCAGTTTTTTTTTCAAGTTCAGTAAAATTAAATGAACACTTTCCTTCTTCTGTACTGTTCCATTGATTGCCTCAACATAAATAGCTTCCATTGTTAATCTTGCAGTCATAAACCCAAGTTGATTTTTTGTATTGATGTGGCTTTCCTTAACCTTTGTTATGTCATTATCACCCATAACGGAAGCTAATCTTGAAGTCATAAATCCAAACTGACTTTTTGGTATTGATGCACCATTCCTTAACCTTTATTCTAGCATTCCCTTCCATAATTTTATTGTATGGCTAACAATTTATATTCCCATGAAACTATTACAATTTTAAACATCTCCAATGTACTAAAATATTGGTATCAAAATACTTCTTCAATAATCAATTGGCAACCTGAGGGATATGCATCTTTCCATAAATTTTTGCAGCATCCTCAAAGGAGATGTTACTTAATTTTTGTACCTTTTGTATTGTGTTTTAATTTAATGCTAAAGCAATGCCATCTTTCGGAGTAATCAATTGGCAACTTCACAGATTAAAGATTATATTCAAAACATTAGTAAGTTGTAAGATTCCTACTTCACCCATGACTCTCAAAACCTCAATAGGTATCTCATCTAGGCATACATCTTTACTCCTCAGCATTTTCTTCAAAATTAGCTTAACTATCTATTTTATCAACTGATGATATACTTCAAAATTTTATTATTTTGCTCTAAAAAAATTTTAATTTAACTCTCATTAAATAATTATTTTAATCTATCTTCTTCTTAAAATAAAATGCTACCATCTTCACATCCAATGACCTGACAAATCTACTCTAACGAAAGTTTCTTAATTCCTTCTCTCTCATTTTAGTTGTTTTGAATATCTCATCCTCATCCTCTTTAGCATCCAATATAGTTCATCAAAAAGTACTGCCTTACCTTTGCAATAGTTTGGTTCATCTTTTGAGTTTAGCTTTTAGTTTACGTATATCCTGTTTCTGAATCAACCAATTTGAAGTATGTATGCTTTCATTATCATTTCAATTCTATCATTTTACCATTGAACAACAACAACAACAACAACAAATCCTTAATTCCAAGTTAGTAGGAATCAGCTATATGGATTTCTCTTCATTCAGCTCTATATAAAACATTGCTTATTGTAAGCATAAGTCATCTCATCACTTCATCTTTACCAGTGAGAAAAAATCCTAACAAACTGAAACATTTTATCTTATATGGCAACATTCAAACTTGCAAAACAAATGCAAAAACAACGAATACAAGATTGAAATAAATAATAAGAAGTGCCAATAAATACTGACGCTCAAAAGTTACCTTTCCATAGTTTCCCAGCAAAATTTGCTAATATTTCGTCAAGAATATGATTATACTAACAAGAGAACCAAAACATTTAATCCAATGAAAATGGTAGCCAGAATTAAGTTATCACCCAATTAAAATAACACCTTTGAACTACTACTCACTGAGTTCACCGGCACGGCAAACTAGAGACCATACTTCCATATACCTTTGAATGCCCTTTGAGCACAATCTCGTTGCTGAGAGGAATCCAAAGCGTATCGCCCCATTGCGAATCCTCCAAATCAGAGTCCGACCCATCATCCGAAGAATCATGTCTTGGCGGCCGCGGAGGCCCAATCATTTCCCCGTCGTCGATATCCACACCAGGCGGCGGCGGCGGCGGTCCGACAATGGTATCGTCGTCGTCAGGTTGATCGGAAGGCGGCCATGGCCGGCCAATTTCAACGCTATCATTGCCTTCCCTGAAGAGCTCGGAACCGCGGGTGTTAGTGCTAGGGCTAGTTCGCCCCTCCGCCCAGGAAGAGTGAGCAGGCGGAACAGAGGCGGCCGATGATGAGGCGGCGACGGGACTTAACGTACGCCGGGTGGTCGAGTGCACGGCTGAGGGATGGGGTTGGGGCCGTGACTGCTTGCCAAAGGAGAGGGGAAAGTGAGCTCGCATCCCATCGTCAGTTTCTCCCACCATCTCTCTCTCTCTCTCTCTCTCTCTCTCTCTCGCTCATTCAATAATTTATATATAAAATTAGGGATTCAAAAATAATGATTTTAAAAGTATGAAGCCAAACCATAATTTGAAGTTCATTGATATTTTTTATGGGATAATTACGTTTGAAATATGATAAAATTATATATTTTTAATTAATTTTTTTTTAAAAATTATAAAATAAATTATTGATATATTACTACAGATCTTAACATATTCTCCATAATTTATAAGTTTATAGTAAAAAATTTCTCTAACTAAATTAAATTTAAGTATATTATATATATAATTAATTTATAAAAAATAAAATTTTAAATTATAAGATTGATATTTTAAAATTTAAAATTTGATATTTAATTTCAAGTATTAAATTATTTTAATGTATAGGTTCAGTATTTTTTATTTTAAGATATAACTTTAAAGTTTAGAATTTAATATATAGTAAAGCCTTATTTAAAAATAATATAAATTTTATAATTTTGAATAAATAGCATATGACATATATAACTTTTTTTTTTTATAAATAAAAATATTTTGTATTTATTAGTTATAGATATTAATTGAATATTTTCAATAACAAAAAAATCTATAGTTATGACTCTTTTCTTGAAAGATATAATTCTATTATATATTTTAGGAGATAAGATATTATGCATTCTCTGCTGAGAAATATGAGAGTTTATTGAGGAAGAGATATTATATATTCTCTGTTGAAGAATAATAGAGTTTAGCAGCTTTTCAGAAATTATTTATGATTCTTGTAATTAGAAAAGTAAGTATCTGCAAAAATAATTTATAGAAAATTTACCATAATAATTTCAAGAAAGTTTACCATAATTTCTTTATTCATATATTTTAAAAAAAATTACTTTAATTTTAATTTTTTGAAAAAAATATTATACTTATCTTACAACTAACTAATAAATTCATATTAAATTATTCAATAAAGTAGCACTTAATTTAATAAATTAAAATTTTAAAAAATAATTGACTCGAGATATGTAGCATGATTTTTTTTTAACTTTTTACTTAAATTCGTAAAATCTAAAATATGAATTTAAAAGCGAAGTAAATTGGGACTGTTTTGAAATTTAAAAAGCACAAATCAAAGTAAATAATTAGTATCTATTTTTTACCCTAATTAATATAGTCTGTCTCTATTTCAATTTATATTGTTTAATATAAATAATTCCCCTAAAATTGTCTATTAAAAAAATACAATTCAATTACACTAACAATGCTTCAATGATTATCTTGATAACTTAAATTGTACAAAATTTCACATTAATCTTATGAAGATTAATGGAAATGTTATGTTCGTAATACTTAATTTTTTTATTTTATGTGAATTATCATTCATGTAATTAAAAAATATACATTATTAAGTATGCATTTTATCATCTATTTTAAAAAATGTATGAATTTTATCATAATTAAAACTCATCTAATTGTAATATATCTTTGAGATATTTTAAATTTTTTAAAATAAAAAAAATTATTTTAATATTATAATATAAAATAAAAATTAATTTACTATTAAAATAAATTAAATTAATTAAATTAATTTATTATATATTCTATATTTATTTCAATAAAAATTTTAATTTTATTTACATTTATCACAAAAATATATTAATTTAATTTAATTTAATAATAAATTAATTTTTATTTTACATTATAATATTAAAATATTTTTTTTAAATAAAACCTTTAGTTACAAAATTACTAAACCTTCAAATGAATATCACATAATCTTGGTTTAAACTTGGTTTTCAAAACATAAATTGATCTCTATGTATTTATTTTTATGTAAATAATTTGAAAAAAAATATATATTTATTTTATATATGAATAAAATAAGTTGATAATTTTATATGCAAAAATTCAAATAATATTATTTTTTTAATCTTAAGAGATATATATAAAATGTGAAATAAATTTGATTTTTATATTAAAATTTGCATTGAATATGTCACATTTAAATAAAGTCTTTTTTACTTATTTATCCCCTAAAATTATATATTTACATATATTGCTTCATATTATAAATACATTGTTACGAATTGCACCTCTAAATATTTAGATATTCTCTCATTTAAAAAGGTAAAAAGCTAAATTTTTCCTAATTAGATTAAAGATGTGTGTAATTATGTATTTGAGTCAATATATATATGAATATTTTATTTTTTGAGTTAAACGTGTAAAAAATCTGGGTGACACATATTTTCGCCAACAAAAATTGAAGATAATTTGGGCCATGGACCAAACAAAAGGCCCATTTTATAATGGGCCTTTATAAAATTGAAGATATTGCTAATTTGGGCTTCTTGTGGGCTCATTTTGGGAAACAAATAAGCCCATCTAATGCTTATCATTCATTGTGCTTTTTTTTTTTTTTTGATCACAATGCTTACCATACAATTGCTCAAACTATCATTTCTTTTTCAGGTTATAAGTTTGAATCATTGATCAATTTAGTCGAGTTTAAATTAAGCATATGTATCGAACCAAGTTGATCAAATCAAACTCACGAACTAGCACATTAACTTGTAGTAAAATCCTACTGATAATTTACCTTAGAACCCATAGTAGAAGTAGGCTAAACCGCGTCCAAAACCATACATCTAACAACAATGATCTAATTTCCAACACGTATATTTTCTCATCACATATATAATGTATTTCTTATCTGATGTCTGTACCGAACTCACCTACTATAAGCGCATGAGTATTACATTTATGAAATTTATTTTTGACCAATTATCCAGCAAAATATTTGCACTACTAAAAATTAATCAATCATCTATATATGTTAAAATATAATAAGATCTAAATATTATTATAGAGTAATAATATTTGTACCTTTTTGTAATGACATTTTAGTACGTTATCAAGCCAAAAAAAATTAATTTGAGAAAAAATGTATATTTATAACATATATATATATATATATTAATTTTTATATATAAACATAAATTTGTTTATATAAAAAATACATATATTTATAATTTGTAAATAAAACAAATCATTTATAAATCAGAAGGTGAAAGTCATACATGAAAAAGACATCTTAAAAAAACTAAAAATGAAAGTCAAGATTTAGATTGAACATTATTTTTACATAAAAATAAATGTAAGAAAAATGCCTCCATATTTTGAAATTCAAGATATAAACTACATGATGTTCTTCTCGAAAAATTATTAGGTATGGACGGTACACCGTTCGGACTCCCAATCAGAGTGCGCCACGTGTGCCCGGACTCAGCTGTATGGCACACGTGGCGCCCTCTGATTGGGATCCGGACGGTGCGCCGTACGAACCCAATAACTTCCCGTTCTCCTAGGCATTTTCCTTGGCCTGCATTTTTATTATTATTTTTTTACATATTGTGATTAAAAGACATCAAAATACTTGAAAGAATTATAAATAACTGGACTTTTTTATTACAGCTTAGGGCTCAATGCCAAATGAGTCATCATATTTTTTAATATATATTATTTTATGTTTAATTAAATATATATAAAAATCTATTTCATATTCCATCTCATATAAATTTTGAAATTAAAAGATTATTTTTATTTACATAAAAATTAATCAATTTTATTTAACATTATATATATTTTAACATACTTATTTCAATTTATTATTTTTTTAAAATATTTCTACTATATTTTTAATTATCACCCTTTCCAAAGCACTCCAAATTAAAATAATTTTTATTTTTATTTTTGGTATCATGCATGCCAGACAGACTTGACATGCCCTTAGGCCTGTAACTGATTAAAAAATTAATTTATTTTTGTCATAATAAAAATTTTAAATTTATTTTTAAAAAAAATTAAAAATTACTTTTTATTTCATGTTATATAAATTTTAATATTAAACAATCGCTTTATTTTTTATCTAATATAATTTTTAATATAACTAACTCACTTTATTTCACATCATATATATTTTTTAAAAAAAATTCACAAAAAATTTTCAAATTATCCTTTTTTAATCCAACCAAATAAAGCCTTAGAGATGATAATTTTTATCAAAACTCATTCAATCCGGCTCCTAACGAACGATAAGGTCGCTAAATTGTACTCATGATCGACATTCCACTCTACCTTATTATAAGATGAGTCAAGTTCAAGTATAATATTATTATACTCACTCGACTTATAATCACCTAAAAAAATATAATTCTAAAATTAAAAAATTTAATAGTTATTATCTTTTTTATTTTCTTTGAAATAAACTATTTAGTAATAGATTTAGGATAGAGCGACAGGAAGTGATTGTGGATAGGCATGTGTAATTATGGTTAAAATAATGAGCCGAGTATAATGTTATATTCTATTCTGCTCGTACAGGATTAAGCAGCGAATTAACTAGCTAAATCGATAGTAATTCTTTAATCTCTTTTAATATAGTAATTAAATAAACTTGAAATAATCCTAAAATTAAAAGAATCGATTAATAATAATAACAACAGTTTAGTTTATTACAAGAGTTCAACTCATTACTTTTTATAGATAAATTATCAAAAGAAAATACTAATATAGTTTGAGAATATATATAACTAAATATGACCATATATAAAACTATTTAAATATAGGTAATTTTTATTACTCAACTCACATTCCCCCTGTGGTACTGTAAATAATATGTAAATAAAAAAAGTGAGAATTCTCATGAACTTAATAATCACTGGAGCATATAAACATATTCGATCAACGTTCAGATAAAATAGAAATAAAATATATAGCATACTGTCCATATTATTTGTAACAAATGAAATACTATAACTTATATCACAATAATATGCATATATAATAATTTTTTATTCTCTAAAAGAATTTTGATGAGCCTTACGATATTTTGGGGTTCTCTAAGAAAAAACGTCTATTCCAATAAATCTTTGAGATACCTGCAATATATAATTAATAATATATTGAATTCAAGTGGTGTACAGGCTTTTAGAGTACGATTCATTGCATAATATGTTATTTTAACAGAATACAAGCAATTGTGTGGGTATTCAATTAGTTTTTATTGTATTTAAGGAGAATATATGCAATTTGACTTTAATCTTGTCCATATGAAGGTTTGTTAATATAATACTCTGATTACACACCTAATATTTGCTATATTGATGTATTTTAATTAAAAATTGATATTTGACGATCTATTAAGGACATTTGATTTCGTTTTAATGTAATACCGATAATTACACATATATTCCTCAGTATATCGATTAATTTTAATAGAATAGGCTCTTTTAGGGTCTGATTTATGACATATCATTGAATTTGAGTTGAATAGTGATGTTTTTACAATAATTTATTAAATTACGTTGAATTCAAGTGGTGTACAGGCTTTAGAGTACGATTCATTACATAATATATTATTTTAACAGAATACAAGCAATTGTGTGGATATTCAATTAGTTTTTATTGTATTTGAGGAGAATATATGCAATTTGACTTTAATCTTGTCTATATGAAAGTTTGTTAACATAATACTCTGATTACACGTCTAATGTTTGCTATATTGATGTATTTCAATCGAAAATTAATATTTGGCTATCTATTAAGGACATTTGATTGCGTTTTAATGAAATACCTATAATTAAATAACTATTTATCAGTATATCAATCAATTTTAAGAGAATAGGCTCTTTTATGGTCTGATTTATGACATGTTTAAATTTGAGTTGAATAGTGATGTTTTTGCAGCTATTCATTGCATTACGTTGAATTCTAGTAGAGTACAAGTATTTAGAGTACGATTCATTACATAATAAGTTATTTTAACTGATTACAA
Organism: Apostasia ramifera; assembly: GCA_019297695.1. Classification (NCBI taxonomy): domain Eukaryota; kingdom Viridiplantae; phylum Streptophyta; class Magnoliopsida; order Asparagales; family Orchidaceae; genus Apostasia; species Apostasia ramifera. The sequence goes on along the minus strand of JAEMOT010002817.1, from coordinate 22,138 downwards.
ACATATTTGTGAGTATTCAATTAGTTTTTATTGTATTTAAAAAGAATATATGTAATTTGACTTTAATCTTGTCTATATGAAGGTTTTTTAACATAATACTCATATTACACACCTAATATTTGCTATATTGATGTATTTCAGTCAAAAAATGATATGTGGCGATTTATTAGGGAAATTTGATTGTGTTTTAATGTAATACCTATAATTACACATCTATTTGTCAGTATATCGATCACACTTGAGAGAATAGGCTCTTCTATAGTCTGATTTATGATATATCAATGAATTTTAGTTAAACACTATATTTTTGCAACTATTCATTGAATTACGTTGAATTCAAGTGGAGTACAAGCATTTAGAGAATGATTCATTGCATAATAAGTTATTTTAACTGAATACAAGCAATTGTGTGGGTATTCAATTAGTTTTTATTGTATTTGAAGAGAATATATGCAATTTGACTTTATTCTTGTCTATATGAAAGTTTTTTAATATAATACTCTGATTACACACCTAATGTTTGCTATATTGATGTATTTCAATCGAAAATTGATATTTGACAATCTATTAGGGAAATTTGATTGCTTTTTAATGTAATACCTATAATTACATATCTATTTGCCAGTATGTCGATCAATTTTAAGAGAAAGGCTCTTTTAGGGACTGATTATGACATATCAATGAATTTGAGATTTATAGTGATGTTTTTGTAGCTATTCATTAAATTACGTTGAATTTGAGTGGAGTAAAAGCATTTAGAGTATGATTCATTGTATAATAAGTTATTTTAATTGAATACAAGAATTGTGTGAGTATTCAATTAGTTTTTATTATATTTGAAGAGAATATATGTAATTTGATATTAATCTTATCTATATGAAGGTTTTTTAACATAATACTCTTATTACACACATAATAATTGCTATATTGATGTATTTTAATCTAAAATTGATATTTGGTGATCTATTAGGGACATTTGATTGCGTTTTAAAGTAATACCTATAATTACACATTTATTTATCATTATAGCGATAATTTTAAGAGAATAGGCTCTTTTACGGTTCTGATTTATGACATATGTAAGAATTTGAGTTGAATAGTGATGTTTTTGCAGCTATTTATTGCATTACGTTGAATTCAGGTGGAGTACAAGTATTTAGAGTACAATTCATTGCATAATAAGTTATTTTAACTGAATACAAGCAGTTATGTGAGTTTTCAATTAGTTTTTATTGTATTTAAAGAAAATATATGTAATTTGACTTTAATCTTGTCTATATGAAAGTTTTAACATAATACTCTGATTACACACTTAATGTTTGCTATATTGATGTATTTCAGTCGAAAAATGATATGTGGCGATCTATTAGGGACATTCGATTGTGTTTTAATGTAATACCTATAATTTCACATCTATTTGTCAGTATGTCGATCAATTTTAAAAGAATAGGCTCTTTTAGGGTCTGATTTATGACATATCAATGAATTTGAGTTGAATAACGATGCTTTTGCTGCTATTCATCGCGTTACGTTGAATTCAAGTGGAGTACAAGCATTTAGAGTTCGATTCATTGCATAATAAATTATTTTAACTGATTACAAGCAATTGTGTGGGTATTCAATTAGTTTTTATTTTATTTGAAGAGAATATATGCAATTTCACTTTAATCTTGTCTATATGAAGGTTTTTTAACATAATACTCTGATTAAACTCCTAATGTTTGCTATATTGATGTATTTCAATCAAAAATGGATATTTGGCGATCTATTAGGGACATTTGACTGAGTTTTAATGTAATACCTATAATTACACACATATTTGTCAGTATATCGATCAATCCTAAGAGAATAGGCTCTTCTATGGTCTGATTTATTATATATCAATGAATTTGAGTTTAATAGCGATGTTGTTGCAACTATTCATTGCATTACGTTGAATTCAAGTTGAGTACGAGCATTTAGAGTACGATTCATTGCATAATAAGTTATTTTAACCGAAAACAAGCAATTGTGTGGGTATTCAATTAGTTTTTTATTGTATTTGAAGAGAATATATGCAATTTGACTTTAATCTTGTCTACATGAAAGTTTTTTAATATAATACTCTGATTACACGCCTAATGTTTGCTATATTAATGTATTTCAATCGAAAATTAATATTTGGCGATTGAAATACATCAGTATATCGATCAATTTTAAGAGAATAGGCTCTTATATTTTTAATGTAATACCTATAATTACACACATATTTGTCAGTATATCGATCAATCCTAAGAGAATAGGCTCTTCTATGGTCTGATTTATTATATATCAATGAATTTGAGTTTAATAAAGATGTTGTTGCAACTATTCATTGCATTACGTTGAATTCAAGTTGAGTACGAGCATTTAGAGTACGATTCATTGCATAATAAATTATTTTAACTGGTTACAAGCAATTGTGTGAGTATTCAATTGATTTTTGTTGTATTTGAAGAGAATATATGTATTTTGACTTTAATCCTTTTTATATGAAAGTTGTTTAACATAATACTCTGATTACATGCCTAATGTTTGCTATACTGATGTATTTCAATCGAAAATTAATATTTGGCGATCTATTTGGGACATTTTATTGCGTTTTAATGAAATACCCATAATTAAACATCTATTTATCAGTATATCGACCAATTTTAAGAGAATAGGCTCTTTTATGGTCTGATTTATGACATATATTTAAATTTGAGTTGAAAATGTTTTTGCAGCTATTCAATGCATTACGTTGAATTCAAGTGGAGTACAAGCATTTAGAGTACGATTCATTGCATAATAAGTAATTTTAATTGAATACAAGCAATTGTGTGGGTATTCAGTTAGTTTTTATTGTATTTGAGGAGAATATATGCAATTTGACTTTAATCTTATCTATATGAAGGTTTTTTAATATAATACTCTGATTACACACCTAATGTTTGCTATATTGATGTATTTCAAAATAAAACTAATATTTGGCAATCTATTAGGGATATTTGATTGTGTTTTAATGTAATACCTGTAATTAAACATCTATTTATCAGTATATCAAATAATTTTAAGAGAATAGGCTCTTTTACTGTCTGATTTATGACATATGTATGAATTTGAGTTGAATCGTACTCTAAATGCTTTTACTCCACTCAAATTCAACGTAATGCAATGAATAGCTACAAAAAAATATTCAACTCAAATTTATTGATGTCATAAATTAGTCCTTAAAAGAGACTATTCTCTTAAAATTGATCGATATACTAACAAATAGATGTTTAACTATAGCTATTACATTAAAACACAATCAAATGTCCCTAATATATCGCCAAATATCAATTTTTAATTGAAATACATCAATATAGCAAACATTAGGTGTAATCAGAGTATTATGTTAAAAAACATTCATATAGACAAGATTAAAGTCAAATTGCAAAATATTCTCTTCAAATATAATAAAAAATAACTGAATATCGACACAATTGCTTGTATTCAGTTAAAATAACTTAATATGTAATGAATCGTACTCTAAATGCTTGTACTCCACTAGAATTCAACATAATGCAATGAATAGTTGCAAAAACATCATTATTCAACTCAAAATCATTAATATGTCATAAATCAGACCCTAAAAGAGCCTATTCTCTTAAAATTGATCGATATACTGACAAATAGATGTGTAATTATAGGTATTACATTAAAACACAATCAAATTTCCCTAATAGATCGCCACATATCATTTTTCGACTGAAATACATCAATATAGCAAATATTAGGTGTGTAATAAGAGTATTATGTTAAAAAACCTTCATATAGACAAGATTAAAGTCAAATTACATACATTCTTTTTAAATACAATAAAAACTAATTGAATACTCACAAAATTGCTTGTAATCAGTTAAAATAAGTTATTATGCAATAAATCGTACTCTAAATACTTGTACTCCACTTGAATTCAACGTAATTCAATGAATAGTTGCTAAAACATCACTATTCAACTTAAATTCATACATATGTCATAAATCAGACCGTAAAAGAGCCTATTCTTTTAAAATTGATCGATATACTGATAAATAGATGTTTTATTACAGATATTACTTTAAAACACAATCAAATGTCCCTAATAGATCGCCAAATATCAATTTTAGATTTAAATACATCAATATAGCAAACATTAGGTATGTAATCAGAGTATTATGTTAAAAAACCTTTATATAGACAAAATTAAAGTCAAATTGCATATATTCTATTCAAATACAATAAAAACTAACTGAAAACCCACACAATTGCTTGTATTCAGTTAAAATAATTTATTATGTAATGAATCGTACTCTAAATGCTTGTACTCCACTTGAATTCAACGTAATACAATGAATAGCTGCAAAAACACCACTATTCAACTCAAATTTAAACATGTCATAAATCAGACCGTAATAGAGCCTATTCTCTTAAAATTGATCGATATACTGATAAATAGATGTTTAATTATAGGTATTTCATTAAAACGCAATCAAATATCCCTAATAGATCGTCAAATATCAATTTTCGATTAAAATACATCAATATAGCAAATATTAGGTGTGTAATCAGAGTATTATGTTGAAAAACTTTCAAATAGACAAGATTAAAGTCAAATTACATATATAATCTTCAAATACAAAAAAAATCAATTGAATAGTCACACAATTGCATGTAATCAGTTAAAATAACTTATTATGCAAAGTATCATACTCTAAATAGTTGTACTCCACTTGAATTCAACGTAATGCAATGAATAGCTGCAAAAACGTTACTATTCAACTCAAATTCAATGATATGTTATAAATCAGACCCTAAAAGAGCCTATTTTCTTAAAATTAATCGATATACCGAGAAATAGATATGTATTATCGGTATTATATTAAAACGCAATCAAATGTCCCTAATAAATCTCCAAATTTTAATTTTTAATTGAAATACATCAATATAGCAAATATTAGGTGTGTAATAAGAGTATTATGTTAAAAAACCTTCATATAGATAAGATTAAAGTCAAATTGCATATATTCTCCTCAAATACAATAAAAACTAATTGAATACCCACACAATTTCTTGTATTCAGTTAAAATAACTTATTATGTATTGAATCGTACTCTAAAAGCCTGAACACCACTTGAATTCAACGTAATTCAATGAATAGTTGCAAAAATATCACAATTCAACTCAAATTCATTAATATGTCATAAATTGGACCCTAAAAGAGCCTATTCTCTTAAAATTGATCGATATACTGACAAATAGATGTGTAATTATAGGTATTACATTAAAACACAATCAAATGTCCCTAATAGATCGCCACATATCATTTTTCGACTGAAATACATTAATATAGCAAACATAAAGTTTGTAATCAGAGTATTATGTAAAACCTTCATTCAAATTGCATACATTCTCTTTATGTGAATATTCAATTGATTTTTGTTTTATTTGAAGAGAGTATATGTAATTTCACTTTAATCTTGTGTATATGAAAGTTTTTAACATAATACTCTGATTACACACCTAATATTTACTATGTTGATGTATTTCAATTGAAAATTGATATTTGGCGATCTATTAGGGACATTTGATTGTGTTTTAATGAAATACCTATAATTAAACATATATTTATCAGTATGTCGATCAATTTTAAGAGAATAGGCTTTTTTACGGTCTGATTTACAAGACATGTATGAATTTGAGTTGAAATAGTGATGTTTTTGTGGCTATTTATTGCATTACGTTGAATTCAAGTGGAAGAAGCATTTAGAGTATAATTCATTGCATAGTAAGTTATTTTAACTGAATACAAGCAATTGTTTGGGTATTCAATTAGTTTTTATTATATTTTAAGAGAATATATGTAATTTGACTTTAATCTTGTCTATATGAAAGTTTTTTAACATAATACTCTGATTACACTCCTAATGTTTGCTATATTGATGTATCGCAATCGAAATTGATATTTGGCGATCTATTAGGGACATTTGACTACGTCTTAATGTAATACCTATAATTACACAACTATTTGTCAGTATATTGATCAATTTTAAGAGAATAGGCTCTTTCATGGTCTGTTTTATGATATATTAATGAATTTGTGTTAAATATTGATATTTTTGTAACTATTCATTGAATTACTTTAAACTCAAGTGGAGTACATGTATTTAGAGTATGATTCATTGCATAATAAGTTATTTTAACTGAATACAGGCAATTCTGTGAGTATTCAATTAGTTTTTATTGTATTCAAAGAGCAGTTTTACAATTTGACTTTGATCTTGTCTATATAAAGGTTTTTTAACATAATACTCTCATTACATACCTAATGTTTGCTCTATTGATGTATTTCAACCCAAAATTGATATTTGGCGATCTATTAGGGACATTTGATTGTGTTTTAATGAAATTCCTATAATTACACGTCTATTTATCAGTATATCGATCAATTTTAAGAGAATTGGCTATTTTTCGGTCTGAATTATCACATATGTTTAAATTTGAGTTGAATAGTGATGCTTTTGCCGCTATTCATTGTATTACGTTGAATTCAAGTGGAGTACAAGCATTTAGAGTACGATTCATTGCCTAATAAGAGAATAGGCTCTTTTACGGTCTGATTTATGACATATGTATGAATTTAAGTTGAATAGTGATGTTTTTGCAGCTATTCATTGCATTACGTTGAATTCAAGTGGAGTACAAGCATTTAGAGTACAATTCATCAGATAATAAGTTATTTTAACTGAATACAGGCAATTCTGTGAGTATTCAATTAGTTTTTATTGTATTCAAAGAGCAGTTTTACAATTTGACTTTAATCTTGTCTATATGAAAGTTTTTTAACATAATACTCTGATTACACACCTAATATTTGCTATATTGATGTATATCAATCGAAAATTGATATTTAGCGATCTATTTGGGACATTTGTTTGCATTCTAATGTAATACCTATAATTATACATCTATTTGTCACTATATCGATCAATTTTAAAAGAATAGGCTCTTTTAGGGTCTGAATTATGACATATTAATGAATTTGGGTTGAATAGTGATGATTTTGCAACTATTCATTGAATTACGTTGAATTCAAGTGGAGTGCAGGCTTTTAGAGTACGATTCATTGCATAATAAGTTATTTCAACTGAATACAAGCAATTGTATGGGTAATCAATTAGTTTTTATTGTATTTGAGGAGAATATATGTAATTTGACTTTAATCTTGTCTATATGAAGGTTTTTTTATATAATACTCTGATTACACACCTAATGTTTGCTATATTGATGTATTTCAATCGAAAAGTGATATTTGGCGATCTATTAGGAAAATTTGATTGTGTTTTATTGTAATACCAATAATTACACATCTATTTGTTAGTATATCGATCAATTTTAAGAGAATAGGCTCTTTTAGGTTCTGATTTATGACATTAATGAATTCGAGTTGAATAGTGATATTTTTGCAACAATTCGTTGAATTACGTTGAATTCAAGTGGCTTTAGAGTACGATTCATTGCATAATATGTTATTTTAACAGAATACAAGCAATTGTGTGGGTATTCAATTAGTTTTTATTGTATTTGAGGAGAATATACAAAATTTGACTTTAATCTTGTCTATATGAAGGTTTTTAAAATAATACTCTGATTACACACCTTATATTTGCTATATTGATGTATTTTAATCGAAAATTGATATTTGGTGATATTAGGGACATTTGATTTCGTTTTAATGTAATACCGATAATTACAAATCTATTTCTTAGTATATCGATTAAGTTTAATGGAATAGGCTCTTAAGGGTCTGATTTATGACATATCATTGAATTTGAGTTGAATAGTGACATTTTTGTTGCTATTCATTGCATTACGTTGAATTCAAGTAAAGTACAAGTATTTAGAGTATAAATAATTGCATTTTAAGTTATTTTAACTGATTACAAACAATTGTGTGACTATTCAATTGATTTTTGTTGTATTTAAAGAGAATATATGTAATTTGACTTTAAATTTGTCTATATGAAAGTTTTTTAACATAATACTCTGATTACACACCTAATATTTTTTATATTTATGTATTTCAAACGAAAATTGATATTTGGCGATTTATTAGGGACATTTGATTGCGTTTTAATATAATACCTATAATTACACATCTATTTGACAGTATAGTGATCAATTTTAAGAGGATATGATCTTTTAGGGTCTTATTTGTGACATAACAATGAATTTGAGTTAAATAGTGATGTTTTTGCAACTATTCATTGAATTACGTTGAATTCAAGTGGAGTACAAGCATTTTGAGTACGATTCATTGCATAATAAGTTATTTTAACTCAATATAAGCAATTATGTGACTATTCAATTAGTTTCTATTGTATTTAAAGAGAATGTATGCAATTTGCATGAAGGTTTTTGCATAATACTCTGATTACATACTTAATGTTTGCTATATTAATGTATTTCAGTCGAAAAATCATATATGGCGATCTATTAGGGACATTTGATTGTGTTTTAATGTAATACCTATAATTACACATCTTTTTGTAAGTATATCGATCACTTTTAAGAGAATAGGCTCTTTTAGGGTCTGATTTATGACATATTAATGAATTTGAGTTGAATAGATGTTTTTGCAACTATTCATTGAATTACGTTGAATTCCAGTGGAGTGCAGGCTTTTAGAGTACGATTCAATACATAATAAGTTATTTTAACTGAATATAAGAAATTGTGTGGGTATTCAATTAGTTTTTATTGTATTTGAGGAGAATATATGCAATTTGACTTTAATCTTGTCTATATGAAGGTTTTTTAACATAATAATGTGATTACACACCTAATATTTGCTATATTGATGTATTTCAATTAAAAATTTATATTTGGAGATTTATTAGGGACATTTGATTGTGTTTTAATGTAATACTGATAATTACATATCTATTTCTCAGTATATCGATTAATTTTAAGAGAATAGGCTCTTTTAGGGTCTTATTTATGACATATCATTGAATTTGTGTTGAATAGTAACGTTTTTGCAGCTATTCATGGAGTACAACTATTTAGAGTATGATTCATTGCATAATATGTTATTTTAATTGATTACGAGCAATTGTGTGACTATTCAATTGATTTTTTGGTTTTTGAAGACTATATATGAAATTTGACTTTAATCTTGTCTATATGAAAGTTTTTTAACATGATACTCTGATTACACACCTAATATTTTCTTTATTAATGTATTTTAATCAAAATTTGATATTTGGCAATCTATTAGGGATATTTGATTGCGTTTTAATGAAATACCTATAATTAAACATCTATTTATCAGTATATCGATCAGTTTTAAGAGAATAGGCTCTTTTACGGTCTGATGTATGACATATGTTTAAATTTGAGTTGAATAGTGATGTTTTTGCAGCTATTCATTGCATTACGTTGAATTCAAGTGGAGTACAAGCATTTAGAGTATGATTCCTTGCATAATAAGTTATTTTAACTGAATAAAGCAATTGTGTGGGTAGTCTGTTAGTTTTTATTGTATTTGAAGAGAATATATGCAATTTGACTTTAATTTTATCTATATGAAGGTTTTTTAACATAATACTCTGATTACACACCTAATATTTGCTACATTGATGTATTTCGATCTAAACTTGATATTCGGCTATCTATTAGGGACATTTGATTGTGTTTTAAAGTAATACCTATAATTAAACATCTATTTATCAGTATATCGATCAATTTTAAGAGAATAGGCACTTTTACGGTCTGATTTATGACATATGTATGAATTTGAGTTGAATAGTGAAGTTTTTGCAGCTATTCATTGCATTACGTTGAATTCAAGTGGAGTACAAGCATTTAGAGTACGATTCATTGCACAATAAGTTATTTTAACTGAATACAAGCAATTGTGCGGGTATTCAATTAGTTTTATTGTATTTGAGGAGAATATATGTAATTTGACTTTAATCTCGTCTATATGAAGGTTTTTAAAATAATACTCTGATTACACACCTAATGTTTGCTATATTGATGTATTTCAATCGAAAAGAGATATTTGACGATCTATTAGGGAAATTTGATTGCGTTTTAATGTAATACCTATAATTACACATCTATTTGTCAGTATGTCGATCAATTTTAAGAGAATAGGCTCTTTTACGGTGTGATTTATGACATATGTATGAATTTGAGTTGAATAGTGAAGTTTTTGCAGCTATTCATTGCATTACGTTGAATTCAAGTGGAGTACAAGCATTTAGAGTACGATTCATTGCATAGTAAGTTATTTTAACTGAATACAAGCAATTGTGTGGGTATTCAATTAGTTTTTATTATATTTGAAGAGAATATATTCAATTTGACTTTAATCTTGTCTATATGAACGTTTTTTAACATAATACTCTGATTACACACCTAATGTTTGCTATATTGATATATTTCATTCGAAAAGAGATATTTGACGATCTATTAGGGAAATTTGATTGCGTTTTAATGTAATACCTATAATTACACATCTATTTGTCAGTATGTCGATCAATTTTAAGAGAATAGGCTCTTTTAGGAACAGATTTATGACATATCAATGAATTTGAGTTGAATAGTGATGTTTTTGTAGCTATTCATTGCATTACGTTGATTTCGAGTGGAGTAAAAGCATTTAGAGTATGATTCATTGTATAATAAGTTATTTCAATTGAATACAAGCAATTGTGTGGGTATTCAATTTATTTTTATAATATTTGAATAGAATATATGCAATTTGACTTTAATCTTATCTATATGAAGGTTTTTTACATAATACTCTGATTATACACCTAATGTTTGCTATATTGATATATTCAATCTAAAATTGATATTTAGCGATCTATTAGGGACATTTGATTGCGTTCTAATGTAATACCTATAATTACAAATCTAACTATCATTATATCGATTAATTTTAAGAGAATAGGCTCTTTTACGGTCTGATTTATGACAAATGTATAAATTTGAGTTGAATAGTGATGTTTTTGCAACTTTCATTGCATTACGTTGAATTCAAGTGGAGTACAAGCATTTAGAGTACAATTCATCGGATAATAAGTTCTTTTAATTGAATACAAGCAATTATATGAGTATTCAATTAGTTTTTATTGTATTTGAAGAGAATATATGCAATTTAACTTTAATCTTGTCTATATGAAAGTTTTTTAACATAATACTCTGATTACACACCTAATGTTTGCTATATTGATGTATATCAATCGAAAATATATATTTGGCTATCTATTTTGTCAGTATATCGATTAATTTTAAAAAAATAGGCTCTTTTAGGGTCTGATTTATGACATATTAATGAATTTGAGTTGAATAGTGATGCGTTTGCAACTATTCATTGAACTACGTTGAATTCAAGTGGAGTGCAGGCTTTTAGAGTACGATTCATTGCATAATAAGTTAGTTTTACTGAATACAAGCAATTGTGTGACTATTCAATTGATTTTTATTGTATTTGAGGAGAATATATGTAATTTGACTTTAATCTTGTCTATATGAAGGTTTTTTAACATAATACTCTGATTACACACCTAATGTTTGCTACATTGATGTATTTCAATCGAAAAGTGATATTTGGCGATCTATTAGGGAAATTTGATTATGTTTTAATGTAATACCTATAATTACACATCTATTTGTTAGTATATCCATCAATTTTAAGAGAATAGGCTCTTTTAGGTTCTGATTTATGACATATTAATGAATTCGAGTTGAATAGTGATGTTTTCGCAACAATTCATTGAATTACGTTGAATTCAAGTGGTGTACATGCTTTAGAGTACGATTCATTGCATAATATGTAATTTTAACAGAATACAAGCAATTGTATGGGTATTCAATTAGTTTTTATTGTATTTGAGGAGAATATATGCTATTTGACTTTAATCTTGTCTATATGAAGGTTTGTTAACATAATACTCTGATTACACACCTAATATTTGTTATATTGATGTATTTTAATTAAAAATTGATATTTGGCGATCTATTTGGGACATTTGATTTCGTTTTAATGTAATACCGATATTTACACATCTATTTCTCAGTATATCGATTAATTTTAAGAGAATAGGCTCTTTTAGGGTCTGATTTATAACATATCATTGAATTTGAGCTGAATAGTGACATTTTTGTTGCTATTCATTGCATTACGTTGAATTCAAGTAAAGTACAAGTATTTAGAGTATAAATCATTGCATAATAAGTTATTTTAACTGATTACAAACAATTGTGTGACTATTCAATTGATTTTTGTTGTATTTAAAGAGAATATATGTAATTTGACTTTAAATTTGTCTATATGAAAGTTTTTTAACATAATACTCTGATTACACACCTAATATTTTTTATATTTATGTATTTCAAACGAAAATTGAGATTTGGCGATCTATTAGGGACATTTGATTGCGTTTTAATATAATACCTATAATTACACATCTATTTGTCAGTATAGTGATAAATTTTAAGAGGATATGATCTTTTAGGGTCCGATTTATGACATATTAATGAATTTGAGTTAAAAAGTGATGTTTTTGCAACTATTCATTGAATTACGTTGAATTCAAGTGGAGTACAAGCATTTAGAGTACGATTTATTACATAATAAGTTATTTTAACTGAATACAAGCAGTTATGTGAGTATTCAATTAGTTTCTATTGTATTTAAAGAGAATGTGTGCAATTTGAATGAAGGTTTTACATAATACTCTGATTACAAACTTAATGTTTGCTATATTAATGTATTTCAGTCGAAAAATGATATGTGGCGATCTATTTGGGACATTTGATTGTGTTTTAATGTAATACCTATAATTACACATCTATTTGTCAGTATATCGATCAATTTTAAGAGAATAGGCTCTTTTAGGGTCTAATTTATGACATATTAATGAATTTGAGTTGAATAGTGATATTTTTGCAACTATTCATTGAATTACGTTGAATTCAAGTGGTGTTCAGGCTTTTAGAGTACGATTCAATACATAATAAGTTATTTTAACTGAATACAAGAAATTGTGTGGGTATTCAATTAGTTTTTATTGTATTTGAGGAGAATATATGCAGTTTGACTTTAATCTTATCTATATGAAGGTTTTTTAACATAATACTCTTATTACACACCTAATATTTGCTATATTGATGTATTTCAATTAAAAATTAAAATTTGGAGATTTATTAGGGACATTTGATTGCGTTTTAATATAATACCGATAATTACATATCTATTTCTCGGTATATCGATTAATTTTAAGAAAATAGGCTCTTTTAGGGTCTGATTTATAACATATCATTGAATTTGAGTTGAATAGTAACGTTTTTGCAGATATTCATTGTATTACGTTGAATTCAAGTGGAGTACAACTATTTAGAGTATGATACTTTGCATAATAAGTTATTTTAACTGATTACATGCAATTGTGTGACTATTCAATTGATTTTTTTTGTATTTGAAGATTATATATGTAATTTGACTTTAATCTTGTCTATTTGAAAGTTTTTCAACATAATACTCTGATTACACACCTAATATTTGCTATATTGATGTATTTTAATCGAAAATTGATATTTGACGATCTATTAGGGATATTTGATTGCGTTTTAATAAAATACCTATAATTAAACATCTATTTATCAGTATATCGATCTGTTTTAAGAGAATAGGCTCTTTTACTGTCTTATTTATGACATATGTTTAAATTTGAGTTGAATAGTGATGTTTTTGCAGCTATTCATTGCATTACGTTGAATTCAAGTGGAGTACAAACATTTAGAGTATGATTCATTGCATAATAAGTTATTTTAACTGAATACAAGCAATTGTGTGGGTAGTTTGTTAGTTTTTTTTGTATTTGAAGAGAATATATGCAATTTGACTTTAATTTTATCTTTATGAAGGTTTTTTAACATAATACTCTGATTACACACCTAATATTTGCTATATTGATGTATTTCAATCTAAATTAATATTTGGCGTTCTATTGGGGATATTTGATTGGGTTTTAATGTAATACCTGTAATTAAACATCTATTTATCAGTATATCGATCAATTTTGAGAGAATAGGCACTTTTACGGTCTGATTTATGACATATGTATGAATTTGAGTTGAATAGTGAAGTTTTTCAAGCTATTTATTGCATTACGTTGAATTCAAGTGGAATACAAGCATTTAGAGTACGATTCATTGCATAGTAAGTTATTTTAACTGAATACAAGCAATTGTGTGGGTATTCAATTAGTTTTTATTATATTTGAAGAAAATATATTCAATTTGATTTCAATCTTGTCTATATGAAAGTTTTTTAACATAATACTCTGATTACACACCTAATGTTTGCTATATTGATGTATTTCAATCGAAAAGTTATATTTGACCTTCTATTAGGGAAATTTGATTGTGTTTAATGTAATACCTATAATTACAAATCTATTTGTCAGTATGTCGATCAATTTTAAAAGAATAGGCTCTTTTAGGAACAGATTTATGACATATCAATAAATTTGAGTTGAATATTGATATTTTTATAGCTATTCATTGCATTACATTGAATTCGAGTGGAGTAAAGGCATTTAGAGTATGATTTATTGTATAATAAATTATTTTAATTGAATACAAGCAATTGTGTGGGTATTCAATTTGTTTTTATTATATTTGAAGAGAATATATGCAATTTGACTTTAATCTTATCTATACGAAGGTTTTTTAACATAATACTCTGATTACAAACCTAATGTTTGCTATATTGATATATTTCAATCTAAAATTGATATTTGGCGATCTATTAGGGACATTTGATTGCGTTCTAATGTAATACCTATAATTACACATCTATTTATCATTATATCGATTAATTTTAAGAGAATAGGCTCTTTTACGGTCTAATTTATGACACATGTATGAATTTGAGTTGAATAGTGATGTTTTTGCAGCTATTCATTGCTTTACGTTGAATTCAAGTGGAGTACAAGCATTTAGAGAACAATTCATCGGATAATAAGTTATTTTAATTGAATACAAGCAATTATGCGAGTATTCAATTAGTTTTTATTGTATTTGAAGAGAATATATGCAATTTAACTTTAATCTTGTCTATATGAAAATTTTTTAACATAATACTCTGATTACACACCTAATATTTGCTATATTGATGAATATCAATCGAAAATTGATATTTGGATATCTATTTGGGACATTTGTTTGCGTTTTAATGTAATACCTATAATTACACATCTATTTGTCAGTATATCGATCAATGTTAAGAGAATAGGCTCTTTTAGGTTCTGATTTATGACATATTAATGAATTGGAGTTAAATAGTAATGTTTTTGCAATAATTCATTGAATTACGTTGAATTCTAGGGGTGTACAGGCTTTTAGAGTACGATTCACTACATAATATGTTAATTTAACAGAATACAAGCAATAGTGTGGATATTCAATTAGTTTTTATTATATTTGAGGAGAATATATGCAATTGGACTTTAATCTTGTCTATATGAATGTTTTTTAACATAATACTCTGATTACACACCTAATAATTGCTATATTGATGTATTTCAATCGAAAAGTGATATTTGGCGATCTATTAGGGAAATTAGATTGTGTTTTAATGTAATACCTATAATTATACGTCTATTTGTCAGTATATCGATCAATTTTAAGAGAATAGGCTCTTTTAGGTTCTGATTTATGACATATTAATGAATTCGAGTTGAATTGTGATGTTTTTCAATAATTCATTAAATTACGTTGAATTCAAGTGGTTAACAGGATTTTAGAGTACGATTCACTGCATAATATGTTATTTTAACAGAATACAAGCAATTGTGTTGGTATTCAATTAGTTTTTATTGTATTTGAGGAGAATATTTGCAATTTGACTTTAATCTTGTCTATATGAAGGTTTGTTAACATAATACTCTGATTACACACCTAATACTTGCTATATTATTGTATTTTAATCAAAAATTGATATTTGGCGATCTATTAGGGATATTTGATTTTGTTTTAATGTAATACCGATAATTACACATCTATTTCTCAGTATATCGATTAATTTTAAGAGAATAGGCTCTTTCAGGGTCTGATTTATGACATATCATTAAATTTGAGTTGAATAGTAACGTTTTTGCAGCTATTCATGGAGTACAACTATTTAGAGTATAATTCATTGCATAATAAGTTATTTTATCTGATTACAAGCAATTGTGTGACTATTCATTTGATTTTTTTGTTTTTGAAGACTATATATGTAATTTGACTTTAATCTTGTCTATATGAAAGTTTTTTAACATGATACTCTGATTACACACCTAATATTTTCTATATTAATGTATTTTAATCGAAAATTGATATTTGGCGATCTATTAGGGATATTTGATTGCATTTTAATGAAATACCTATAATTAAACATCTATTTATCATTATATCGATCAGTTTTAAGAGAATAGGCACTTTTACAGTCTGATTTATGACATATGTATGAATTTGAGTTGAATAGTGATGTTAAAAAACTTTTATATAGACAAGATTAAAGTCAAATTGCATATATTCTCTTCAAATACAATAAAAACTAATTGAATACTCACATAATTGCTTGTATTCAATTAAAATAACTCTTATCTATACGAAGGTTTTTTAACATAATACTCTGATTACACACCTAATAATTGCTATATTGATATATTTCAATCTAAAATTGATATTTGGCGATCAATTAAGGACATTTGATTTCGTTCTGATGTAATACCTATAATTACGCATCTATTTATCATTATATCGATCAGTTTTAAGAGAATATGCACGTTTACAGTCTGATTTATGACATATGTATGAATTTGAGTTGAATAGTGATGTTAAAAAACTTTTATATAGACAAGATTAAAGTCAAATTACATATATTCTCTTCAAATACAACAAAAATCAATTGAATCCTCACATAATTGCTTGTATTCAATTAAAATAACTTATTATCCGATGAATTGTACTCTAAATACTTGTACTTCACTTGAATTCAACGTAATGCAATGAATAGCTGCAAAAACATCACTATTAAACTCAAATTCATACATATGTCATAAATCAGACTATAAAAGAGCTTATTCTCTTAAAATTAATCGATATAATGATAAATAGATGTGTAATTATAGGTATTACATTAGAACGCAATCAAATGTCCCTAATAGATCGCCAAAT
>JAEMOT010002816.1:263763-307536 GCA_019297695.1 Apostasia ramifera | reverse complement strand
CGCCGCCAATCTCGCCCGCCGACCACCGCGCCTCGCCTTGCCTCGCCTCAACCCGCCTCTGCCCCAGACGGCTCTCCAACCCCCGGCGACGCCGTTGTCGCTCCGACAGCAGGGTTCTGCCGCCTCTGCTCTACCGTTTGGTACGCCCGAGTGCCACCTACATGCGCTCGATTGCCGCCGCCTCTGTTCCAGCCGATCCGCCAGCCACCGGCGACGCCGGTCACCTCGACTTCGCTCCTCCGATCGCCCCACTTTGCCGCCTCCACTCTGCTGATTGACGGTCTCCCTCGCCTGTGCGCTACGGCGGCGCGCTCCGTCAGCCTTGCCTTCGCCCTCTTCACTGCCCGCTCAGCTTGGGCGATTCTGCCTCGGCACTCGTCTACCTCGGGTAAATTCTTTCTCGAACCCCATTAAGCTGATTATTTGATTTCAATATAAATTATTCGCTTGACTTGAATTATTTATTTGGCTCTAATTGTGTGACCCGATATTTCTTGTGTCGATTACTGTTGAATTTAACTGTGAGACGTCTGTCCTAAATTCCTTAACCTCGGATCTGATTTTTTGAATTTAAATTGACGCCTTAATCTAAATTGATAAATTCTTATTTATCATACGATCCAATTTAATTTTAATTTTAAAATATCTTAATTTACAAGATTCAAAATCTTATTTATCATATAATTTATTTAGAAAATATTTTTCTCTTAATTAAAATAATTTGCTAATCAATTTTAAATATAAATATAAATATCATTGGCATCTTTTTCCGTCCCGCATCACATTACCCTTTAGTAGGTTGCCCTAGCATTCTTGAACTCGAATGGCATTACAGTATAATAAAGATGTTGATAAGCGTACTGAACGTTGTGTTTCTCGTCCTCGAGTGCCATCTTGATCTGATTGTAACCCAAGAAACCATCCATAAAGGAAAACATATCATGTGTTAATGTATCGTCTATCATTAGTTCTATTATTGGTAATGGAAAGTCATCTTTCGAACATGCTTTATTCAAGTCACAAAAATTAATACAAACACTTACTCGTTCGTTATTCTTTTTTACAAGCACGATATTAGCAATCCAATTGGAACACTTTTCTTCTCAAATAAAACCGGCTTCCATCAGCTTCTTAGTCTCAGCCACGACCTTTGCCTCTACTTCTATCCACATTCTCTTTGGGCCTGTTTTATTGGGGATGCCTGGGGATTTATCGTTAATCGATGTACTGCTATTTCAGGAGATAGACTCAATATTTTCACGTAATTCCAAGCGAACCAGTCTTTAAATTCTTGTAAAAGCGATATGTGTTGTTGTGTTTCTTCTTTAGATAATAGGCTGCTTAAAAATATAGGCCTTGAATCATCCTTAGTCCCCAAATTAATTTCTTTTAGATCATCAACTGTCGCTTGGCCTCCTTCGAATTCATTAGGGGCAGGAAGAAGATTTTCTTCTAGTGAGACTTCTTCATTTGTCGTCAAGGCTGCTATGACCAAGCAGCATCTATGCACATGCTCTGTTTTACTTTTGCAAAGGGGATATCCCAAGCCCTGGTATCGAAAGCCCTGTGCTGTCGAGACCATATTTCTTCAAAGGGTTGGATTTCACTACGAGGTCGATTCCTATGCAAGCCCTACTTTTTCATCAACTCAAAAAGGTGTTCTAACAAGCTTGGCACTAAAGACAATGGCCCGTCATTGTCAATCTCAGAATATACAAATAGATTATCTGTTTTGGGAGAAACCTGGCTTTTTGCTTTATAGAAAAATATTGAGTTTTCCTTTTTACCAAGACAGGCAGGTAAATACATCGTTTATAGTTTCAACACTACTTGGTTATAATATGGAATAAATTCCTTCATCAGCCCCTGTGGCATTAGAATGACTTGAATATTTTCTTTTGTGGTCAATTCAGCCAAGTATAGTAATATAACTGTTGATTCTGAGACTTTTGTTGTTTTGAGACTTCTGTTGTTTCAAGCCTTTGAAGGGCTCCTTTAGGCAGGAACAAGATTTTCTTACTGTATTCTTCTTCTGTATTACTTCCCTAATGATATTTGGGAGCCGCGCTTACTGGTAAGTAGCTCTTTCCTTTGCCTCTCGTTCTTGTTTCTGTTCTGTTCTTTGCTTTAGACACAAGGAAGTCTTCTGCGTCTTTCATTATGAAATATTTAGCACCATCATAGATTCTGATCTTCTTAATGATAAGCGTTGCATGTCAACTTTTATAGCATATTCCTGACCCTTTCTGCAATATTTCATACACTAATAAATGTCGACGGGATAATTCCATATTCACGGAACCATAGTCGTCCTAGGAGGAATCGGAAGGAAGTTGAGGCATCAATGATATAAATTTCATGATGGTGTTTAGTTCTCCTACTTTTAATGGAAAAGTACACTTTCCTATAGATTTTTTCTCTTTTCGTTGAAGCCTCACAATTGAATGCCATCTCTCTTTAAGTGTCTTGCTTGTAACCAAACACTTTCCAATGCTTCTAAATTCATTAGGTTGATAGAAGATCCATTGTCAGTAAAAATTCTATTACGTTTAATTCCATTGCATTCGCCAGAGAAGTATATCCTTTGCTTTGATACTGCTTTTCAAGTTAGTCTTTGAAGACAAAACAATCTTCGATGGAATGGCTGATGCATCTAAGATACGGACAGTAATTCAGATCATTTTCTTGCTGACCTCTTCTAGCCTTTTTTATTCTGCAATTTTAAGCCTGCCTTTAGCGCTTGAAAGAACAACTATTTAACACAATCTTTCTTGAAGGAATACGTCTTATTTTTCTTATCTTCCAAAGATTGTTTTTTCCTTCACACATGTTTAGTGGATGAGAAATTATTTTGTAGGAGAGAAGTCTTGACTGTATATTCCTTTTTCTCTTTATCCACCGTATAAGTTGTAAGCTTCATGTCTCGTGTGCTTTTTATCTTTTGTTTTGTTCATAGCTGGCTTTGTGTCTGTGGGTTGATTTTCTCGTAAGTAGGAACCTCGTCAAGCAACTCTTGGAACGTGTGAGTGTTGTTCATACATGTTGCCATAGCAAGCTCCAACTTAGCTATGACCAACTCAACGGCTTGATCTTCTGAGGGTGGTTTGTCGCAAAACAGGCTCATATTTTGCCATGTAGCCACAAATTTGGTCACTGTCTCATTTTTACTCTTTTGCTCTCTAGAGAGGTCGACTAGCATAACTTTTTCTCTGGTGCTGGCGAACCTTCTGACGAACAAGTCTTCTAATTTTGTGAAAGTTGTTATCGAATCATACCATTCAAATGCTAGCCCTGATGTACTACTGACAAACTATTTTAGCAAATAAACATCACTGCCGCCAGTATTGCAGCATGTTGATCTAAACTGGGCTATGCGCTGTTGTGAGTTCCCGGTCCCATCGAATACATTGAATTTAGGGACACTATACCCTTGTTGATATCTTACATTATCATATTCGGCTGAATAAGATCTCCCTTTCTTCACTCTCGAGTCATGTCTTTTTGATACCACGAGAGCTTTTACCATTCTTTCAATTTGCATTTATAGGTTTTCCATATTAACCAGTCATTCACCAATCTCCCTTGTATGGATATCTTGCATATTGCTTGAAAATGGCCTCGTGTTAGCTTTACTGGTGATAGGGTTGTTATTTCTTTCACCGGGAATGGAGGAGTTCCTTGTGGATGAGATCTATGCCACTAGAGATTGTGCGTTGATAATCCCTTCGAGGTGCAAGCATAATTGTTTTACCATGAGTTCCATTCGCTCCATACGATCGTCCAACTCTTTAAGCTCACTTCTCTGTACTTGAGTTTGTTTTTTTAATTGTTGGAGACGAGAAGTGGAGATTAAAGTCACTTCCTCTTTTATTTTAATGCTTCCTTCTTCACACACAATCTGTTTATCATTTCCCTTAAGATAAGTCTTCCCATGATGGCAATCCCAATAGATGTTTGGAAGTGCTTACGAGATGATGGAGTTTCTTGGCTCACTAGATTTTTAATATGATTTTTAAGACTAAAAGGATGTCAAATGAATGAAGAAAGAGTATATTAGTACCTATTTATAAGAATAAAGGTGATGTACAAAATTGTGCCATTTATAGAGAAATTAAATTAATAAGTCATACTTTAAAACTTTGAAAGAGGGTGATCGACCAAAGGTTATGCTATAATACTAAAGTATCAGAGAATTAGTTTGGTTTTATGCCAGGTAAATCTACTATAGAAGCCATTCATTTATTAAAAAGTTTAATGAAAAAATTTAAGGAGACAAAAAAAATTCTACATTTGATTTTTATTGATTTGAAAAAAAACTTATGATAAAGTCTCAAGAGAAATGCTTTGGAAAATTTTAGAAAAAAAAGGGATTTGCACTGCTTATATTCAAGTTATTAAAGACATATATGAAGGAGCTGTTACCTATGCTCGAACACAAAGAGGTTTGACTAAGAATTTTCTTATTACAGTTGGATTACATCAAGGCTCGGCTTTAACTGCATATTTTTTTGCTTTGGTTATGGAAGTCATGACTAGACATATCCAAGATGAAATGCCTTAGTGTATGCTCTTCGCAGATGATATTGTCCTTGTTGAGAAAACTAAAGAGGAAGCTAAAGCGAAACTAAAACTTTGGAGGAATGCTCTAGAATTTAAAGGTTTTCATCTCAATAGATCAAAAACTGAATATATAGAGTGCACATTTAGTCAAAAAAGAAATACTTATATTGGAGATGTGACAATTGGTGATCAAATTGTCAAGAAGAGTGAACGTTTTACATACCTTGAATTAATCACATAAAATGATGGTGAAATAGATAATGACGTTATTAGCAGGATTCAAGCAGAATGGGTAACATGGAGAAATGCTTCTGGTGTGTTATGCAATAAAAAAATCTCATACAAAATCAAGAGTAAATTTTATAAAACTATAGTAAGACCAGCGATGATATATGGTGCTGAATGCTGGCCTGCAAAGAGGAAGCATACAAATAAAATAAATATTGCAGAAATGAATATGCTAAGGTGGATGTGTGGATATACACAAAAGAATAGAATGAGAAATGAGTATATTCGAAAGAAAATTGGTATTGCACCAATTAAGGATAAACTTAGAGAAAGTCGGCTTAGATGGTTTGGACATCTAAATCGTAGGCCGATTGATGCTCCAGTTAGAAAAAGTGAGTTATTGAATTTTTCTCATGTACAAAGAGAAAGAGGGAGACCAAAAAGACATGACAAGAAACTATAAAGAGTGATATTAGTTACTTAAACTTAAATAAGAATTTGATAACTGATAGAACGCAATGAAAACAAATGATTCATGTAGCCGATCCCACCTAGTGGGATTAAGGCTTGGTTGTTGTTGTTGTTGTTGGGTGTGATCATGAAAGTAGTTCTTTAGGACTTTGAAGCTTCGGATCCTTTGTGGCCTCCTTGCTATTCTCATTTCTGCCTCCTTACTTTATCTAGAGGAGATTTTTTATTTCAACTTCATTGATTATTTTATTTTTTAGAAGGTTTTCGCTTTTCTTTTCTTGAGATTGGCCTACTTTGTTCAAGGACCTTTCGTGATTTTTCACTTTGCCAATACTGTTTAATAAAATGAACTCATAATGTTCAACCTTATTTTTATCTGCTTTTCGGACCTAGACTCGACGGGACCTTTCATATCCATATCTATCAATATGGTGTTCATTGTTGTGCTCATTGTCATAATGAACTTTCTTTTTATTGACAAATCGATGATGTACATATAGATGGAACCTCTCAGGGGGTGGGAACACATGAAAAGACATCCAAGTACCCTTTTGATGTTCACCATAATAGACTTTCTTCGAAGAAATTTCATTTTTCCTCCAAGGAGCCAACTTGTTGTCTTCTCCTTATGGGTGCAGGTTGTTGCTTGGCCTTGCCATACTGACACCTATTTTCTCGTCTTTATTGTCAATGCAATCTTCTTTCTTTCACCTGTCTTAACACATTATAGATTTCAGAGTTCAATGTCTTCTCCTTTCTTTCCCGTCGAGGAGGTGCTTTGGCAACTGTTTATGCTGCAACAGTGGCCTTAAGAACTGCAATCATGCCATTTCTTTTGACCATCTCTAATGGGCTGAACTTATTTGATGTTGAGACAGAAATAGTCATTATTGATTCATCTTTTTCAGTTAGGCACCCTTCTTGAGCCACCCTCATCATTCTTCGATCGATTAACACTTTGCGCCTTTCCCTCCAGTTCATTGAAATTTCAGAGGTTGATACCTTTTCGGTAAGTTGAGAAACTGGTGGTCGTCTTCCTTTTCTCCGTATGATCAGCCAGGATCACAATCTGCCTTTGATCGTCGGTGTGGACCATCCTCCTTACTGGGTGCTTTTCTTCATATGGCATATGCTCCCATGTTTTCCTAATTCGGGACATCTATTGTTTGTACGTACGCCATTTTCCCTTTGTTAGAAAGGCGCGAGATAAAGACCTCTTGATGAACTTTTGCTCTCTCCAAGATTTGGCCAGTCCCTGCTTCATTTGAGCTTTTTTTCAATCTTTCTTGGATTCGATGATAGATTACCAGGAGTGATGGTTCCGAATTGAATAAAGGCCCTAGTTGAGCCAGTTTTGATGATCACCCCATTAATATTGATTGAGGCTCCTTGCCCTAGTTGAATTGTTGTGTGATTCTTAGCAGAGCAACGAGCTTCTTTGTGAATGTCATCCAACTTTAATGAATAAGTATTAGTCCTTCCCAATTGCATCATCAGGTTGTTGATCCATAAAAAATCTTCCCCAAAGATGAAAAGAGGAACCCTCCTTAATAGAGTCGCCAGAAATAAGTTAGCTCAAGAAATGAAAAGTCAATAAATGTATATGACGTTCTGAGAATTTTCTTTCCTTAAGGCAGACTGTTTTCGTCGTAGAGATGATAACTCTAGTATTTCAGAGTTTCTAGAGATCGTTAGTTTCCTATAGGCACAAGCCCCTGTAATTAATTACTCATCTCCCATTGGATGATAAAACTTTTGATCAATGAAGAATATCCTTTTATTATATTGATGACCCGGATCTGGAGAGCCAAGATAACCATACCCAGGGCGATTGCCTTTAAAGTCAAACCAGTTGATACAAGATTTCTTTATTGGATTTATCCAACTATAAAGTTGGAGTTTATCCACTTATGATCTTTTTATTATTTCCTAATTCAACTCATTGAATTTGTGAGATGACATTTTCTAAAGGCATGGTAGCTATCAAGGGATTGGCATAACAAGCCTAAAGAACTTAAAATGAACCTTTGGCTTTGTTCTCGCATATTAAATTGAGCATGTTTAGTTGTGGCTCATGAGTTTACTTTTTTTGTTGTTTGGCTTCTCTTCTCATCGAGGATTATGTTGATCAGACCCACCCAAGTATCCTCTTTCAATGAGATTTCCAAAGGGGAGGTTCTTAGAATCACCATTTTGAGCATAACCTTCGATGCATAGATTCAAACATACAGGTGTGGTGATGGATTTTGCGGGGATTATCCCATGCATATAATCCCAAGCACAATCTTTAAAGGTTGTGTACGAAGGGGTATTTAAAGAAATAGGTTCGAAAGAATTCCTTGAAAGAGGAGATCCAAATATTGGATCAAACAGCCTTCCCTTGATTTGGGTTGGGGGTCGAAGCATGCGACCCACACAAAACTTGGCAAAGTGGTGCTGATAATATTGCTTCGAATAGAGTCGTTTGAGGTTGATTTTGAATGTGCAGTACAAGGCAGCCATGGAAACCTCATAGAAGCTCGAGTTTGAAAAGTAATTCTTCGACATTCTATTTTGAGATATTCAGATGAGGACCGGTGTTGGGTTAGTTTGACAGACTTGACCTAGATGTCAATTTTCCTTAGGGGATTTCCATAGAGGGATGGTCCATATTTAAAGGGGTAGAACTCAAATGTGAGTGTCATGATTGCTTAATATTCGAAAGCCAACTTTAATTTGTGCATTATCTAAGAGTGGGTTGATTCAAGTGGGAAATAGGTAGGAAGTTGATGTTGACATATTTCTTTTATGGGACTCTGAAGGCTCAGTGGTATTCTTTGACATGATCTCCCTTTGATGACCCGTCTTTGCAGCTTTAGAATGGCTTATGGGAAGTTTCTTATTGGTTGTCTTTTGAGAGAACATTGGTGTTATCTCAGCCAGAAGATAATGTTCTCTTATCTTAAAGTTCATATCATTGTGATTGTGGGTTAAGGTTCATACGCTCGGCTTTTTCACCCTTTTACTTATAGAACTCTCTGTTAATCCTGCAGTATTCTATAGGACTCTGAGGTCCATCTTATTGAGTCTAGGAAATGATCGTAGCCAAAGAAGATTTCAGAATTAGTAGAGGGAGAAATTCGAAACTCCAAAGTAGAGGGAATGCCTCACTAGTCTCAAGCTTTCCTTATTGCTTTCTTGTTCAGAGTTCAATGTCCAAAATCTCAGTCGCAACCACAACCATTTTTTGAGAACTAGGGGTATTTATAGGCGACGCTAATGGCCGCTCTATCTGCTAGTTCCATCAAAATCAAGCTTTTTCGAAGATCATCTTCAATAAGTGGATCTTCGTTTCGTAAAAACTTCTATCTTGATTAATTTAGACTTTCAAAATCGTCGGACCCGTCGAAAGTACTAGGTCTATGCTCTTCTTCAAAACCTCATTTTTTATTTCAACTTCATTCATTATTTTATTTTTTAAAGGGTTTTCGCTTTTCTTTTCTTGAGATTGGCCTGCTTTGTTCAGGGACCTTTCGTGACTATTCACTTTGCCAATACTGTTTAATAAAGCAAACTCACAATGTTCACCCTTATTTTTATCTGCTTTTCGAACCTAGACTAGACGGAACCTTTCATATCCATATCTATCAATATAGTGTTCACCGTTGTGCTCATTGTCATAATGAACTTTCTTTTTATTGACAAATCGATGATGTACATATAGATGGGACCTCTCATGGGGTGGGAACACATGAAAAGGCATCCAAGTACCATTTTGATGTTCACCATGATAGACTTTCTTCGAAGAAATTTCATTTTTCCTCCAAGGAGCCAACTTGTTGTCTTCTCCTTATGGGTGCAGGTTGTTGCTCGGCTTTGCCATACTGACACCTATTTTCTCGTCTTTATTATCGATGCAATCTTCGTTCCTTCACCTGTCTTTTAATACATTATAGATTTCAGAGTTCAATGTCTTCTCCTTTCTTTCTTGTCGAGGAGGTGCTTTGGCAACTACTTGTGCTGCAACAGAGGCCTTGAGAACTGCAGTCATGCCATTTCTTTTGACCATCTCTAACGGGCTGAACTTATTTGATGTTGAGAGAGAAATAGTCATTCTTGATTCATCTTTTTCAATTAGGCACCCTTCTCGAGCCACCCTCATCATTCTTCAATCGACTAACACTTTGCGCCATTCCCTCCAGTTCATTGAAATTTGAGAGGTTGATACCTTTTCGGTAAGTTGAGAAACTGGTGGTCGTCTTCCTTTCTCCGTATGTTCAGCCAGGATCACGATCTGTCTTTGATCGTCGGTGTGGACCATCCTCCCTACTGGGTGCTTTTCTTCATATGACATATGCTCTCATATTTTTCTAATTCGGGACATCTATTGTCGTACGCCATTTTCCCTTTGTTAGAAAGGCGCGAGATAAAGACCTCTTGATGAACTTTTGCTCTCTCCAAGATTTGGCCAGTCCCTGCTTCATTTGAGCTTTTTTTCAATCTTTCTTGGATTCGATGATAGACCAGGAGTGATGGTTCCAAATTGAATAAAGGCCCTAGTTGAGCCAGTTTTGATGATCACCCCATTAATATTGATTGAGGCTCCTTGCCCTAGTTGAATTGTTGTGTGATTCTTAGCAGAGACTGTGACAATGAGCTCCTTTGTGAATGCCATCCAACTTCAATGAATAAGTATTAGTCCTTCCCAATCGCATCATCAGGTTGCTGATCCATAAAAAATCTTCCCCAAAGATGAAAAGAGGAACCCTCCTTAATAGAGTCGCCAGAAATAAGTTAGCTCAAGAAATGAAAAGTCAATAAATGTATATGACGTTTGGAGAATTTTCTTTCCTTAAGGCAGACTGATTTTGTCGTAGAGATGATAACTCTAGTATTTCAGAGTTTCTAGAGATCGTTAGTTTCCTATAGGCACAAGCCCCTGTAATTAATTACTCATCTCCCATTGAATGATAAAACTTTTGATCAATGAGGAACATCCTTTTATTATATTGATGACTAGACCTGGGCAATGGGCGGGTGGCCCGATGGGCTAGCCAAAGCCCGATCAATTTTGAGTGGGTTTAGTTATCTATTTTGGCCCGATATTCGGGTTTGGCCCGGCCCGAGCCCGATGTTGATTTATTTAGAGCCCGAGTTTGATTATACCCGGCCCGCCCATAAAGCACGAATCGAGCCCGTAAATATCATTGTTGTTATTATCTTTGTAATGTTAAAAATAATAGTTTGTTAAAATTTTTATCATTAAATATTATAATATATTAATTCAATATTTGTTACAATTTAGATATCACTATTCACTAATTTGTTTAACTATTTAAATTCATGTCGTAGATAAAATATCATAGAATTTTAGTAATTATTAATTTAAATAAAGTTATATTAATATGTAATTATGAAAAGCGTATACATCAAATTAGCAATATAGCATGCCAAAATATCCACAATTTAAATTTATGTTTGGAAATAAATTTTGGGCTTTTTAGGCCTGTGAGTAGCCCGGCCCGTACATTGGGCGGGTTTGATCATGAAAGTAAGCTCGTAAAACGGGCTAAGCCCGGCCCGAGCCCGCTTTGACTTAGTCAAAGCCCGGTCAAGCCCGGCCCAGGCCCGGCCCGGCCCGCCCATTGCCTAGGTCTATTGATGACCCAGTTGGTTGAAGGCAAGAGATTGAGAGCAGAATGCAAAATCCGTCTCTATTGATGACAAATCAGCTTTGTGCAGTATAAGTGAGTTCTCAACGGCTGGGGAAGACAGAAGCTGAATATCAAAAAACGTTGGAGCAACTACTGCAACAGTTTGAAGTGATATTCGAAGAACCTAAAGGGTTGCCACTAAGAAAGGAATTTGATCATTCAATTACACTCAAGCAAGAGGCAGAACCAATTAATGTTCAGACCCTATAGATATTCCCATATGCAAAAGGCCTCTGAAGAGGCTAGTGGAGAAGATGAAGACTCTTGGGTGATAAGAAATAGCCAGAGCCAATGCTCTTCACCTGTGGTATTAGTTAAAAAGAAGGATGGATCTTGGAGGCTTTGTGTGGATTACAGAGAACTCAACAACAAAACTGTCAAACATAAATTCCCTATTTTTGTTATTGAAGAGCTATTAGATGAGCTAAAGAAAGCTAGAATCTTCTCCAAACTACTTGTGATCAGGGTATTGGCAAATCCAAATGAATCCAGGTGACATTTCTAAAACAGCTTTCAGGACACATGATAGTCATTATGAATTTCTTATGATGCCCTTTGAATTGACAAACGCCCCCTCCACATTTCAAGGGCTCATGAATCGTTTATTCAGACCTTATTTATGAAGGTTTGTACTATTATTTTTGATGATATACTGGTTTATAGCAAGGAATGGGAGGATCACCTTGATAGCCATTGAACTACAAGGATCATATCATAGCTTCCCAAAGGTATCACCATAGAATTAGTCTTAAATTCTGTTCCCTTCATTTTCTAGCATAGGTTTCTGATCAAATGCTAAACATTTAAGGCCCTGTTTGGCGCGAGGACCAAAATCAGGACCAAAATGATACTAATTTAAAAAATAACAATAATAATAATAAATAAATTTTTTAAACCATTCTACACAAATTCTAATATAAAAAAATATTATTTTACTTTACATACTCAACAATTTTCAATAAAAATATCAATTTTATTTCACATTCTAGACTAAAATATTCGA
The DNA here is from genome assembly GCA_019297695.1 of Apostasia ramifera. Lineage (NCBI taxonomy): Eukaryota > Viridiplantae > Streptophyta > Magnoliopsida > Asparagales > Orchidaceae > Apostasia > Apostasia ramifera. Next base: position 295,581 of record JAEMOT010002816.1, on the reverse strand, counting down.
ATAGAGTATTTTGTCCAATTTAACTATTTGTTTCTGGACTGGTTCACAGTGCCCTTCAGCTCCTTTTAGCACCAATAGATCCACAAACTTGTGAGCTGCCTGAATTAATTAATATATGGATTCCCTGTCCACCCATTTGTCCCCTCACTGCCATAATGTTGAATGAAAGAATACCAGTGACTGCTAGCAGTGAAACCTGGGCTATCAAACTTGAATCCATCTCCACAGGAGTACCTTCCCCTTACTCCTCCACAGTGACCTCTTCAACTTTGATGCGGGACGGATGAATGACGATGCAGTTTAGAGATCGGCAATTTTATAAAGCAGATTTTCACAAACTAATACTTGAATATCAGAGAATAATTTTGTGATGACTGAGAAATTAATTAAGCCCGCAAAAACAATTACTTTTAAATTTTTAAATAAATTAGATCGAAGGTTTGAGAAATTATCAATTTAGATTAGAGCGCAATCCGGTTTTCAACAAGTCAGAAACGGAGAACAGGATTNGGCACGCACGGGCGAGCACGGGGCGGCACTATCGGGCGAGGCGCAGTCTCGCGGCCTGGACACAGACGCACACAAGCGCGCTGCGAGAGCGTCGCGCGCGCAGGTTGAGCTGGGACACGCGCAGGCCGTGCTGGGACGTGCACGGTCGGAGAGCAAGTCTNAATAATGAAAGGTCGCACAGGCGGGACAAGTTCGAGCAAATCACAAGCGAGTAGAAAAATCCAAATTATTTGATTTTACCAGATTGAAGGTTTTGTTGAAATTCGTACCTGAACCAGAAAACTCAGGGACCAAAATGTAATTCTCCCCAATAGGGTAGTCCATGNCTGGAGGTGCAAGATGAATGGAATCGAACTCGGAGGGGAGAAGCTGGAGCGGGTGGAGTTTAGAGATTCTCACTTAAGGCCCAAGCCCTTCCCTATTCAGGATATCGATTTATTCCAGAATCAAATAATACCAAGGAAAACACAAATCAGATTTATTCAGCATTGAGAAAATAAGAGTGACAGGGAGGCATTTATATAAGCCTCCATACAGACTGACTCAATAAAAAAAATACATAATATAATAAATTCCTCACACAAACGAGAAAATACTAGATAACATGCCTAAAATAATGATCATCGAAATGAAAACAACTAATACAAAATAAATGCGAAAAATAAAATCATCCCAAAATAGAATCTCCAATCAATCAGAATGAATAGGAGATTTTCAATCCATCGAGTCAGCAATCTGCAGCATCCATCTTTCCCGATCTGTCATAATAGTCAATTAATCCAGATCGAAGCAACATGGATAGATCTCAGCCGTCGACGGTAAACTCTACCAGGAATGAATCGACGGTCGATCGTGGTGTCCCCACCAAACTTCCTCATTTGCCCCTTCCTCTGGTATTTCCACATACTGCAACATGTTCAATCTTCTCTTAGGGAATTTATGCTTAAGTGTAAATTTCTCTACACAAGAAATGTAGTCCATTTGCTCTTTCTCCTACTTTGCTTTGTTCTATCCTTCCTTCAGTGATTGTTCGCCTTGCCCCAACTTCACTACCAACTCCAACATTACGATTTTTCAAGAGAGTTGATTGAGTTCCCACACTTACTCCTCCTAAGTTTTTCTATGAATGTCTCCAACTTTTATTGAGGGCAGCAATTAACACCTCCTAGAGTTTAGCCAAACTATAGGCTAATTGCAAAGATTGTGGTGTCATAAATCTTACTGGATGAGCAATTTCCTCCTTCAAGCCTGCCAAGAAATAACTAATGGCTTTGCCTTCTCTAATCCCACCATAGTATTAAAGTATCAAATTTATCTTGATACTAATACTAATCCAATCTGCCTCAATCTAACTAGCTCTCCCATGGAATCTTCATAGGCTGGCCGAAATCTCTGGCAAATCACCTTCTTGTATTTTTGTCATCCCACATTATCCAGATAATACAACATGAAGTTTTGGTGCTAGTGCAATGTTGTGCCTTCAAGGTACGCAACAGCCAATTGGACCTTGCATTCTTCTAGTGTTCGATCAATCCTGAAAAATCCTTTATAAAGCCAATCCTTCATCTCCTCCCCTGAGAATTTGGATAATTCCATTTTAGACAATCAGATTGGGAATTGATAATGGAAATTACCTCTTAGGCTCCGTTTGTTTGCCCGTTTAAAATTGACCTGTTTTAATTTTAACCAGGCATATCACATCATACATAAAATTTAATATTAAAAATTAATTTTATTTCACATTTTACACATATTACTAAAATAATAAATAACTTATATCACATCCCTCACATATCCCAATATAATAACTAACTTTATATCACATCTCTCACACACCCCAATATAATAACTAACTTTACTTCACATCATTCACAACTTTCAATAAAAAAATATTTCTATCCAAATTTAATTTTAACCTTGTTAAATTTAACCTTACAAACAAACAAACCCTAGATAAAGGTGGATCTTCTTCTGATACCAACATCTCACGCTCTGCACTTGCTAAAATTCCTCAAGCTCCCACTGGAATTGAATCAAAGTAAAACTAGGATTTAGCTACTCCTTCACCTTCAATCACATTCCTTCTGGGCCCTTGAAAAAAAAACCACCATTCATCTGCTTCAAGATTTCATGAATGTCTTCCACTTGCTGTTGGGTTCTTGAGCTTTCCTTCTTGAATTCCGCCAACTCCTGTCTCATGGCGGTCCACCAAATCTTTTCGTTGAGAAGAGATTTCCGCCGTGAATTGAGTGTGTTGTCATTGATACATTAAATTGACTGAGCGAACCATATCTTCCTTCTTTGCATCCTCCCCCTTCAGCCACTAAATTTCCTCCTTCACCAAAGCCTTGAATTCTTGAAGGGCTTTCGCCGCATCTTCTGCGACTTTGGCAGCTCGTCCCCTCGTCTCCATCGATTAGCGCATGGGTGCGCCAGCTAGGAAAGAGTGGCACTGATACTAGTTGTTACCTGCGGTATGTTCACCTTCGACCGAAAGACTAGATATGGGCGTCGTCTACACTGATCGCCAAAGATTGGTCTCGCCAAGAGTTGATTCCGGTTGTGTGAACCCCGGAAATGACCAGACCAGCTCCTGCATAAACAAGAGCCAAGAGAAATAGAGAGAAAGAGAAGAAGAATGGAGAAATAGAGGAGAAGAGAGGGAAATAGACAGAGAGGAAGAGGCACAATCAATCGTCTTCTATTCAACAATTCAATGGGTATTTATACAAGAACTGGGTGAGGGGACTGAACCGGAATTTACCGGTTCGCTCGCTCGCTTCAACAGAATTTAAACAAAGCATTTCAACGGCTCTCTCCTTCGCAGCCTGTAACAAAGTGTCAGTATTACGTAAAAAATATTTCCAATGGATCCATTAAATTAACCAATTTTTGATTCCATCGATCCCTATTGATTACCATGCACACTCTACATTTCCGCTCAAGAGATACCAAATCAGCCCTTTTTCAGCAACAACATAACTTTTAAGTTGACAAACAAAACGCATTCAGAGAAGCCAGTGCAGAAAGTTGAGAAAAGCAAGACAGGAATGGAGGGTTTACGGTCTAAAGAAAGCCGCTTACTCTCTCGCTTCGATTTCTAGGATTGACATAATCGCCGCCGTTGGATGATCTGTGTCTCCGTTGCCGGCGATTTCACTGCAGGGAGAGAAGAAAGCGACCAGGTGATCCGGCTAGAGCGTGCGTGTCGGTTGTCAAGATTTTCGGCTCCGGCGTCTCCTAAGCAGCCCCTTGCCAAATCTCGCAGCGGGTGCGGGCTAGGGCTAGCAATTTTAAGCGAAAATCGAAACCTCTTCTATTTGCTCCATTTATGGATTCCATTTTCCTCTAGCATGAAATTTATATCACAAAACGAAAGTAACTTTCAAACCAGAAATTTACATACGGACTCCTTAAATCATTTTAAATAAAAAATTAAATTACTTATTTTTTAATTTTATAATTTAATTTCTTGAATTATTCAATAATAAAAACTAATAGAATACGTATATTTATAATATTTTGTATATACATATTATTGATAATAAGTATTAAAATAATTATAATCAGCAAAAAATATTTTTTAAAAATCTTAAGAAGACCTAAATATATTATTTTTGAATGATTTAGAGGGTTAAATTATAAAATTAAAAAAATAAGGAATTTAATATGTAATTCAAGATGATTTAAAGAATATGTATGTAAATGCCCCAAAAATTTAATCAATCACAAAAATTAACCATTCAACTCGCTATTAATTCAATATACTTATAAATAGCATCTTAATATTTTAATTTTAATATATTTTATATGCACGTAACAAATATTAGCCAAAATTTTTTAACTAAACTATTTTTTTAACAACTTACCAGACAATGCCTAAATGTCATTTTTCATAAATATATCACAAACAGGTGAACTTGGCTAATATGAAAAGGTTAATTAGGTCTCAATCACGATATATTCAAATATTTCTGAAATAGTAAATATTTGACTGAATTACATCGATATATTATTTATTAGCATTTAGTTAAAATATAGTGATAATTATTTATATATCATAATAAATTTATCATTTTATTAATTAAATATTCAAAAATAATAAATTATATTATATTTTTTTATACTATATAAATTATAAATTATTAAAAATATTATATTGAGCAAGCCATAATTGTAATAAAAATAATTTTCATATACTTTATGATATATGAAATGTAATTTATTAAGTATAAATATGTTATATATAAAATGACAAATTTACCATAATATATAATTAATTATCAGTAAAATATAATTACATATAATAAATTTTGTTCCTAAGCTCAATTATTTGATCAAGTTATCTTAATATCATCAAATAAATATACATATCCATGTATTTAGTTAAAATAATTGTAATAGAATGATTAAAGTGTAATAGAAGATATTCAATCAAATTGCTTAAAACATATCATTAAATAATTTATATAATTGCTCGTATTCAATTTAAATAACTTAGTTTGAAACGAATTATTATCTTTATTCATTTGAATTAACACGATACATTCTCTAATATCATTGAATTTAAGCGGATACACTCCTTTAGAGGATAATTCAGTATAAATCAAATTATTTTAACTCGTTTTGGGCACCTGCCCTTATATTCCCTTTTTTGGTTTCTGGCCCTTAAGCCTTTTGCTAATGTTATTTAGGCCTTGGGCCGTTTGACTTTTGCTTTGGGCTTAGCCCTTTTATCCTTTTTGGTTAGCCCTCCTTCACTTAGGAATTACCAGGTTCTGAGCTTAAGGCCCACCAAGATATTCCCCCTCTTTTATAGACTACTTTTGGGCTGGGCTGTGTTAAGCCCATTTTTTGGATCCTTTCCCTTCTTGAAGTGGACTTTTGTCCTAGCTGGGTCTCCAATTGGCCCTTCACTGTTCGGCCCCTTCCATTGGACTGGGCTTTACAATTTCTTTGGGCCTTTGATTCTAAACCAGGCTTTCTTTGGCCCTTTCATTCTCTCTTTATCTGAAATTTGTGACCTTATTTTGGGGCCTTTGGCCCACAAGTATCTTGTATTGGTTAAGTCTTTTCATGGATTAGGCCTTGGCCTTAGTACCCCTTCCCATGTTTTGAACATAGGTTTTACATTGTAAATTAGCCCTTGGGCCTCTTAGGTCTCGTTTGATTTGAGAGTTGAATTTTAAATAAAAAAAATATATATTTTTTTATCTTATAAATTTAATAAAAAAAGAAATTAATTTAATATTAAAAAATATGTAAAATATAAAATTAAATTAATTCTAATATTTGTATTTATGTTTGATGTGAATTAAATTTGATTTTTAAAATTAAAATTTGTATTGAGCTAAAAAAATATCAGAACCAAACGAGGCCTTAATATATGTTATATTGCTTTGCTTTGCTTATGTTGTACCTTTTATGTATTGGGCTTTGGGCCCCACTCTTTATCATGTACTGGCATGTGCCAAAAAATATTTGCCTTGTTGGCGGATTGAGGGCCCGATGAATAATAACTCCCTCATTTTATTAAAAAAAATTAGTTACTAATAATTATACAACTATTTCATAATTTTTCAAGATATTTGAATGGAATACTAACACTTAGACGTTGATTTATTAAATATCAAGAGATTTTAACTTAATACTCAAAACTAAATAACTCATACACGTTGTATCAACTTATTTTAACTCAATATATTCATTAAAATATTGATTTGATACATATCAAGGTATTTTAACTTAATGTCATTAATAATACAAATGTTTGATAGTATATCAATATATTTGGACTGAATAATAATAATTATAGCTATTCATTGTAATATCGATAAATGTAGGATGAATTAAACATATTTAGAAGATAATTCAGTATATGTCACTAGCAATCATACTAATATTTCAGAAATTTTGCAAAGTATTTGTATAAAATATTAGTATTTAAATATTATTTTTTTTATATATTTAAGAATTTTGACTTAATACTCATAATTACATGTCTTATATGTGTTAATATCATCATGTTTCAATTAGATGCCATATTAAGAGTCTATTCGATGATTTTTAAAGTATTTGAATAGAGTATTAGCATTCAAAGTTCAATTTGATATATATCAAGTCATTTTAATATAATACTCATAATTATATAACTTATATATATTATATCATCATATTTCAATTGAATACATATATTTAGAGATTGATTCGATACATATCATGATATTTTAATATAATATCATCAATAATATATTACTTGATAGTATATTAATATATTTATTAATATATTTCAATTGAATAATATTTTTAAAGACTAATTTGTCAGATATAAATATATTTGAACTAAATAGTAGCAATTATAATTATTCATTATAATATCGATAAATTTAAAATAAATGAACTCATTTAGAAGATAATTCAATATATATCAAGTTATTTTAGTTGAATACTAGAAATTATATAGCAATTCAATAATTTTTCAAAGTATTTGTATAAAGTAGTAGCATTTAGATATTGATTTGTTATTTATTTCAGCATTTTCGCTTAATACTTATAGTTAAACAACGCATATATGTTATCTCAATATATTTCAACTTAATACATGCATTCAGAGTCTGATTCGAAAAATATCAAGATTTTTTAATTTAATACTAACAATAATATAACTACATAATAGCATATCAATGTATTTCAACTGATTACATACTTTTATTAGATATCAATGTATTAAAATTAAATAGTGATAAGTTTTACTATTTATTACAATATTAATAAATTTAGAATAAATAAACTCATTTAAGGGATAATTCAATACATACTAAGTTATTTTCACTGAATATTAGCAATTATACGATTATTAGATAATTTTTTAAAGTATTTCTATAAAATACTAGTATTTACATATCGATTTATTCTGTATCCATCCATTTTAGCTTAATACTCATAATTACATAACTCATATTATTATATTTACGTATTTTAACTGAATAAATATTTTTAACGACTGATTTGATATATATCAAAGTATTTTACTTTAAATTAGTAGTTACATAAAGTTTTAATAGTATATTGATATATTTGAACTAAATACATGCTTTTATATACTGATTTATTACATATCAATATATTTAAACTAAATAGTGATAATTATATAATTAGTAATTATTATGTCGATAAATTTCAATTGAATGCATATATTTAGAAAATAATTCATTGTATATATATATCACATTATTTTAATTATACAAGCAACTATAGGACAAATTAGCAATTTGAAATATTCCTAACTAGACAAATTACCAAGTTAGTTCGAGCTAGGCATAGCTCTAACTTGGCTAATATCAATTCGATTTGAGTTCAAATTGACTCGTTTAAACTTCAAGCTGACTTGAGCTTTGACCAAGACAACTCAATCTCTTCATGAAGTGAAAATTTTTCTTAAGAAAAATGACTTTGTTAGAATTTTAAATTAGATTAATTATACTTACTAGATTGCCTAACAGATATCCTCACCACAATTAATATATACTTTTGTAGAAGTAATAAATAATTACAAAAAAATATTGAATATATTATTAATATTTAAAAAAATAGAGATCGAGCCAATTCGACTCGATTCGATCTTGGCTCGTGGCTCGGCTCAATAATTTGAGCCGATCTCAATTCGAGCTAAATATCGATCTGAACATCGAGTGATTAACAACCTTCGAGCTAAACTCTCTAATCTTATATTTGTTATGTCAACTTTTTTAATTAGATACATATATTAGAGTTTAAATTGAATCAAGTCATTTTAACTTAATACTTACAACTTTACAACTTATACATATTATATTATCGTATGTCAACTAAATACACATATTGAGAGACCGATTTAATATTTATCATGATATTTTAGTATAATATTATAAATAATATATAACTATTTGATAGTATATCTATACATTTTAACTTAACACACATTTTTAGAGATTGATTTTTTAGATATAAATGTATTTAAACTTAATAGTAACAATTATACTATTTATTATAATATCAATAAATGTACATGAATAATTCAGTATATATCAAGATATTTTAATTGAATATTAGTAATTATGTGACTATTTAATAATTTTTTAAAGTATTTTATATAAAAATAAGTATTTAGATATCGATTTATTATATATCTAAGCATTTTAGCTTAATACTTATAATTAACCAACATACATATGTTATATAAATTTATTTCAATTTAATATATGCATTCAAAGATCAATTCAAAATATATCAAAATTTTTTAATTTTATACTATCAATAATATAGCTACATGATAGTATATCGATGAACTTAAACTAAACACGCTTTAAACATGATATATATTATGGCATTTTACTTTAATATTCCCAATTACACATCTTATATGTGTTATCAACCTTTTCATCCAAACATATATATTTAGAGTTTGACTTGATATATATCAAGACATTTTAATTTAATACCAACTGTTATACTTCTATTTAATAGTATATTAATATATTTTGATTGAATATACTCTTTTAGAAGATTAATAATATATCAATTTATTTGAATTAAATAGTAAAAATTATGCAACTATTTATTGGTATATCAATAAATTCATAGAGAATACATGTATTTAGAGCATGATTTGATACATGTAAAGTTATTTTAACTAAATATTAATAATTATATAATAATTTGATGATTTCTTAAAGTATTCGTATAAAATACTAATATTTAGATATCGATATATCGAGGCATTTAACTTAATACTTATAATTGCCCAACTTATATATATTATAACAATATATCTCAGCTAAATAAACATATGAAGAATCCCATTCAAAATCTATATCAAGAAATTATAACATAATACCAACAATTATACATATATTTGATAGTACATCAGTCGGTTATAATTAATTAAATGCTTTTAGAGACTATGTTTTTACATATTAACATATTTCAACAAAAAATTGTAGTTATATAATTATTTATTATTATATTAAATACATGCTTTAAGCAAATGATATATTTCATATCAAGTTATTTCAATTGGATATTAGTAGTTATTTGAGTATTCGATAATTTTTTAAATATTTAAAAATACTATCATTTACGCTTCGATTTAATATATATTAAGTCATTTTAACTTAATACTCACAAATACATAAGTTATGTCAATTAAATATACATAGAGACTGATTTAATACATATTAAAGTATTTTAATATAATAATAGTAATTATACAGTAATTTAATAGTATATCGATATATTTCAACTAAATATATACTTTTAAAGATTGATATATTACATATTAATAAATTTGAACTAAACAATAGTAATTAAAGAATTATTTATTACTACATCGATAAATTTTAACTGAACAGATATATTTAAAGACCAATTTGTTATATATCGAGTCATATTAACTAAATCCTAGCATTTTACGACTATTCGATTACTTTTCAATATATTTGAACAAAAGCTAAAATTTACAAATTGATTAATTACATATCAATGCTTTTTAACTTAATACTCATTACACAACTAATATAGATTATATCGAACAATTTCAATATTATATATATATTTAAAAAATAATTTAATACATATCATAATGGGTGTGTTTGTTTGTAAGGTTAAATTTAAAAAAGTTAAAATTAAATTTGGATAGAGATATTTTTTATTGAAAATTATGAATGATGTGAAATAAAGTTAGTTATTATATTGGGATATGTGAGGGATGTGATATAAAGTTGGTTATTATGTTGGAATATGTGAGTGATGTGATATAAGTTAGTTTTTATTTTGGTAATATGTGTAGGATGTGAAATAAATTTAATTTTTAATATTAAATTTTTTGTGTGATGTGATATGCCTGGTTAAAATTAAACCAGGTTAATTTTAAACTTGTAAACAAACGGGGCCAATATGTTAACTTATTACCTGCAATTATATAAGTATTTGATAGTTTATCAATGAATTTCAATATAACACATGATGTTAAAGATATATTTATTGCATGTTAATATATTTGAACTGAATATCAACAATTATACATCTATTAATTACTATATCGATAAATTCAAGTTGAATACATGATTTTGAAGACAAATTTAGTACATAATAAGTTATATAGCTACTCGAGAATTTTTTAATGTACTTAAATAAAATATAAGCCTTTAGACATTGATTTATTATATACAAAAGTATTATAACTTAATACTCATAATTACATAACTGTACATATTTAATGGGCGATTTGATACATATAAAAGTATTTGTACTTAATATCAGTAATTATGAAATTATTTTATAGTATATCGATATATTTCAATTGAGTGCTTATTTTTAGGGAATAATTTGTTGCATATCAGTGCATTTGAACTAAAGAGTGATAATTATAAAATTATTTTTTACTATATTAATAAATTTAAATTGAATGCAAGCATTCATACACTATTCATTATATAATTAGTTATTTTAGCTGAATACTAATAATTATATGATCATTCGGTGATTTCTCAATTTATTTGAAGAAAATATTAGTATTTAGATATCCATTTATTACAGATTAAGGTATTTTAGCTTGATTCTCATATTTACACAATTTATATTTATTATATTGATATATTTTAGCTAAATACATACTTTCAAAGGTTGATTCAACTCATATCATGTTAGTTTAACTTAATAGTGATAATTATATAATTATTTAATAGTATTGCAATTGTTAATTTATTATATATTAATGTATTTGAACTAAATAATGATAATTATATAACTATATATTCTTATATCGATAAATTTAAGCTGAATATGGTATTTAGAAACTTATTCATTGTATCCCAAATTATTTTATCCGAATAATATTAATTACAAGACTATTCGATTATTTGAATAGAATACTAGATTTTAGATTTTGGTTTGTTATATTTCTAGATATCTTAACTTAATACTCATATTTTTACTATTTATATATGCTATATAAATATAATTCAATTGAATATACTTAGTTATAGACCGACTCGATTCATATCCAATTATTTTAATTTAATATTGTTAATTATATATCTAATTGATAGAATATCAATATATTTTAATTAAATAAATACTTTTAGGAATTAATTTATTACATATCAATGTATTTGAACTTAAAAGTAAAAATTATTTAACTATTTATTGTAATATTGATAAAAACATATTACAATGAAAATTTAAGTAAAAACATATTTTTATAAGATGATTCAATATATATAGATCAAGTTATTCTAACCAGATACTAAAAATATTTTGATTATTCAATGACTTTTTAAAGTATTTGAATAGAAGAATACAAGTATTTCGATATTAATTTATTATGTATCAAGGTATTTTAATTTAATACTCATAAGTAAATGGTTTACAAATATTATATTGATATATTTCAACTCCGGACATGCATCCAAAGATTGGTTCGATATATATTATGGTATTTTAACTTAGTACCATCAATAATATATTACTTACTAGTGTATTAATGTATTTCAATTGAATACATACTTTTAGATGCTGACTTATGTTATATATCATCATATCGGAGCTAAATAGTGTAGAGATATATTTGTTATATGTTAGTGTATTTAAACTGAATAGCAATAATTATATATCTATTAATTACTATATTAATAAATTTAAATTGCATACATAATTTTAAAGACCAATTCAGTATATAATAAATTATTTTAGCTGAAACTTGCGATTATGTGGCTACTCGATGATTTTTCAATGTACTTTATTAAAATATAAGTCTTTAGACTTCGATTTATTACATTTGAATATATTGTAACTTAATATTCACAATTACACAATTTATGTATGCTATATCAATGACTTTTAAATAAATACACACATTTAATGACTGATTTGATATATATAAAGACATATAAAAGTATTTTACTTAATACTAGTAATTATGTAACTATTTCATAGTATATTAATATATTTTCATTGAGTATATGCTTTTAAGAAGTAGTTTGTTGCATATCAATGTATTTGAACTAATGTGTGGATATTATAGTACTATTTTTTATTATATTAATGAATTTAAGCTAAATATAAGTATTTAAAGACCTATTTATTAACTAATAAGTAATTTTAGTTGAATAATAATAATCATATAATTATTCTATAATTTTTCAATGTATTTAAAAAAATATTAGCATTCAGATATTCATTTATTAGATATCAATGTATTTTAGCTTAATACTCAACTTATATTTATTATATTGATGTATTTCAGCTAAATATTCACATTCAACAACCGATTCAACACATCATATTAGTTTAATTTAATATTAGTAATTATAAAATTATTTAATAGCATTTCAATTGAATAGATTTTTTTAGAGAATAATTTATTATATATCAGTGTATTTTAATAGAATATTGATAATTATATAATTATATATTATTATATTAATAAATTTAAGCTAAATATAAGTATTTATAGACTACTTCATAGCATCTCAAATTATTTTAATTAAATAAGAGTAATTAAAAGATAATTCAAATGTTTTCCATTATGTTTGAATAAAATACTAGGTTTTAGACTTTGATTTATTTCATTTTTAAGAATCTTAAATTTAATACTTATATTTACCCCACTTATGTATGCTATATAAATATATTTCAATTGAATACATATAGCTAGAGATCGATTCAATTCAAATTCATTTATTTTAACTTAATGCCAGTAATTATATATATATTTGATAGAATATCAATGTATTTTAATTGAAAAATACTTTTAGAGATTGATTTATTACATATCACTATATTTAATTGAAAAGTGGTAATTATTTAGCTATTAATTGTAATGTTGATGAATTTATACAAATACATGCATTTAGAGGATTATTTAATAGATATTAAGTTATTTTAACTGGATACTAGTAATTACACAACTATTCAATGATTTTTCAAAGTATATTAAGGCTATTTAGAGTAATTACACAACTATTTAGAGTATCATTCAATATATATTAAGATATTTTAACTTAATTCCAGCAATCATACTTCTATTTGACAGTATATTGATCAGTTTTACTAAAATATACGCTTTAGAGACTATGTTTTTGCATATCAATGTATTTGAACTTGAAGTAGTAGTTATATGACTATTCATTACTATATTGATGAATTTAAACTAAATACATATATTTCAAGAACGATACATATCGGTTCAAGTTATTTTAATTGAATACTAAATGTTATATGATTATTCGATAATTTTTTAAAATATTTGAATCGAATAACTTATATATTATATCACCTCATTTCAGTAAAATACACATATTTAGAAATCTATTCGATATATATGATAGTATTTTAACTTACTAATAGCAATTATAAAATTATTTGATAGTATATTGATATATTTCAATTGAACACATACTTTTAAAGTTTGATATATTACATATTGATGGATTTGAACTTGTGAGTGGCAATTAAAAAACTATTTATTATTACATCAATGAATTTAACTTAAATAGATATATTTAGAGACTAATTCAATATATATCGAGTCATTTTAACTAAATACTAGAAATTATAAGATTATTCGATTATTTTTCTAACATATTTAAATAGAGTATTGACAATTACTTATTGATTAATATATGAAAGCCTGTTAACTTAATTAATGCCCATTATAACACAACTAATATTAGTTATATCAATGAATTTCAACATAATGCAATTGTTAGAGACATATTGGTTATGTTTCAACATATCTGAACGGGGATTGCAACAATTATATGCCTATTAATTGTGAAATCAATGAATTTAAATTGAATACATGATTTTAAAGACAAATTCAGGGTATAATAAGTTATTTTAGCTGAAATTCGTAATTATATAGCTACTTGATTTTTCATGGCACTTGAATAAAATATGTCTTTAGACATCAATTTATTATATATAAAGGTATTATAACTTAATACTCATAACTACATAACTTATGAATTCTATATTGACGAATTTCAATTAAATACACACATTTAATAACCAATTTCATACATATAAAAGTATTTTTGCTTAATAGCATAACTTATGTAATTTTTTGATAGTATATCGATATATTTTCATTGAGTGCATTCTTTTAGGAAGTGGTTTGTTGCATATCACGACATTTGAAGTCATGGGTGACAATTATAATATTATTTTTTTATCTTATTGATGAAATTAAGCTGAATAAAAGTATTTGATGACTCATTCATTACTTAATAAATTATTTTAATTGAATACTAATAATCATATATTTATGCGATAATTTTTCATTATATTTGACGAGAATATCTGCATATAAACATCTATTTATTAGATATCAATGCATTTTAGCTTGATACCCATAATTACCCAACTTATATTTATTATACTGACATATTTAAGTTAAATATGTACATTCAAAGGCCGATTCGACACATTATATTATTTTAACTGGATACTTGTAACTACACAATATTTAATGATTTTTTAAAGTATTTGAATAAAATATTAGTATTTTGAAGTTAATTTATTACACATAAAGGTATTTTAACGTAATATCAATAATAATTTAATTACTTGGTAGTGTATTAATGTATCTCATTTAAATACACACTTTTAGGGAGTAATTTGTGTTATATATCAATGTATTTCAACTAAATAGTACCAGTTATAGCTATTCATTGTAATATTGATAAATTTAAGCTAAATGCACTCATTTAGAGGATAATTCAGTTCATGTCAAGTTATTTTAACTAAATACTAGCAATTATATGACTATTCAAGAATTTCTCAATATATATGAGTAAAATATTAGCATTTACATAGTAATTTATTATATATCAATATATTTTAACTTAATACTCATACTTAAGTAATTGATATATCTTATTTATCATATATAACAAAGTATGTTAACATAATATTGATAATTTAAACTGATATTATAGTACTGGTATAGATAGAAATTTCGTTATGTTCTAATACTGAACGGTAGTAAATACTGGGACTTTGTAATATTTGACTATTAGACAGTATATCAATATATTTCAATTGAATAAATTCTTTTAGAGATAAATTATTAATATGTTAATGTATTTGAATTAAACATTGATAATTATACAACTATTCAATGCTATATCATTAATTTTATAGAGAATTCACACATTTAGAGGATAATTTGGCGCATATAAATTATATTAATTCAATACTAGTTATATTAATTAACAGCGTATTTTAACTAAATAAAGATATTTAGAGTCTCATTCAAAATATATATTAAGATATTTTAATTTAATACCAATATTTAATCTCTATTTGATAATATATTCGTTAGTTTTAATTGGATACCTGCTTTTACAGACTACGTTTTTGTATATCAACGTATTTCAACCAAAAGTGGTAGTTACTTAACTATTAATTGCTATATCAATGGATTTAAGTTGAATACATGCGTTTAGAGGATGATACGTTTCATTTCAACTTATTTTAATTGAATACTGGCAGTTATATGATTATCTGACAATTGTTCAAAATATTTTGTATAGAATACTAATATTTACACTTTAATTTGTTATATTTTAAATTATTTAAATTAATACTCATAATTACAAAACTTGCATTTATATCAACTTATTTTAACTGAATATATATATTCATAAGCTGATTCGATATATATTATGGTATTTTAATTTACTAATAGCAATTATAAATCTATTTGATAGTGTTTCGATATATTTGAACTGAACACATACTTTTAATGGATTAAAACTTAACAACGGTAATTAAAGTACTTTTTATTATTATATTGATAAATTTAACTTGAATAAATGCATTTAGAAATTAATTCTCTATATATCGAGTTACTTTAACTAAATACGAGCAATTATATGGCAATTTGAAAATTATTTTAATATATTTGAATAGAATACCGACAATTACCTATTGATTAATAATAAATCAAAGTTGTTTTACTATATACTCGTTATAACACAACTAAATAGGTTATATCAATGAATTTCAACATAATGCATACTGTTAGAGGCATATTTAATATATTGTGGTATTTTTAAATGAGACTACAATAATTATACATCAATTAATTGCAATATCAATGAATTTAAGTTGAATATAAAATACTAAAGATTGATTCAGCACATAACAAGTTATTTTAGCTAAAACTCGCAATAATATGGCTACTCGATGATTTTTCAATACATTGAACAAAACATAAGCAATTGGACTTCGATTCGTCACACATGAAGGTATTACAACTTAACAGTCACAACTACACAACTTATGAATCCTATATCAACAAATTTCAATTAAATATACACGTGTAATGCGCGATTCGATACATATAAAGGTATTTTGCTTAATACTACTAATTACGCAATCTTTTAAAAGTATATTGATTTATTTCCATTGAATGCTTGCGTTTAGGAAGTGGTTTGCAACATATCAGTGCATTTGAACTGATGAGTGGCAAGTGTAGCACTATTTTCTACTGTATTGATAAATTTAAGCAGAATACAAGCATTTAAAATCATATTCATTGCCAAATAAGTTATTTAAGTTTAATAAAAATAATCATGTGATATGTGATGATTTTTCATTGCATTTGAAGAAAATGTTAGTATTCAGATATCAATTTATTAGATATCAATGCATTATAGTATGATACCCATAATTGCCCAACCTATATTAATTATATGGATTGCATATCGGTGTATTTGAACTGAATAATAATAGTTATATAACTATATACAATTATATTTATAAATACGCACATTTAGAGACTGATTTGTTGTATCTCAAATTATTTTAACTGAATAAGAGTAATTGTAAGACTTTTTGATTATTTTCCAATATATTGTAATGGAACACTAAGTTTTAGACGATAATTTATTACTTTTTGATGAATCTTAACTTAATACTTAAATTTACACCACTTATATATGCTATATAAATATATTTCAAGTAAATACACATAGTTAGAGACTAATTAGAATCATAACCAGTTATTTAACTTAATCATGCTAATTATATATGTATTTGATAGAATATCAATATATTTCAACTGAATAGATACTTTTAGAGTTTGATTTCTCGCATATAATTGTACTTAAATTGAAAAAGTGGCAATCATTTAGCTTTCGATTGTAATATCGATGAATATTAGTAGATATATGCATTTAGACGATTACTTAATTACTATTAAGTTATTTTAATTGGATACTAGTAATTACCCAACCATTCAATGATTTTTCAAAGTATTTAAATAGAATATGACATTTCAATATTAATTTATTACACATAAATGTATTTTAATTTAATAACAATAATAATTCAATTACGAAGTAATATATCAATATATTTCAATTAAATACATATTTTTAGAGGCTAATTTGAGCTACTTAGTATTGTATTTCAACTAAATAGTGGCAATTATTGCTATTCATTATAATATTAATAAATTTATGGTGAATGCACTCATTTAGAGGATAATTCTGTATATATTAAGTCATTTTAACTGAATACTAGCAATTATATAACTATTTGATGACTTCTCATTGTATTTGAATAAAATATTAGCATTCACACATCAATTTATTTACATAATAAGTTATTTTAGCTAAAACTAGCAATTATATGGCTACTCGATAATTTTTTAATATATTGAACAAAATATAAGTAATTAGACTTCGATTTGTCACACATGAAGGTATTACAACTTAATAGTCACAACTACACAACTTATGAATCCTATATCAATAAATTTCAATTAAATACACACGTGTAATTAGCGATTCTATACATATAAAGGTATTTTGCTTAATACTAGTAATTACGCAACCTTTTAAAAGCATATCAATTTATTTCCATTGAATGCATGCTTTTAGGAAGTGGTTTGCAGCAAATCAGTGCATTTGAACTGATGGGTGGCAAGTGTAGCACTATTTTCTTCTGTATCGATGAATTTAAGCAGAATACATGCATTTAAAAGCCTATTCATTACCAAATAAGTTATTTTAGTTTAATACAAATAATCATGTGATATGTGATAATTTTTTATTGCATTTAAAGAAACTGTTAGCATTCAGACATCTATTTATTAGATATCAATGCATTATAGTATGATACCAATAATAGTAATTTATTCTATTATGGGGCTCATTAGGTGTGTACATAGTAACAAATGTCACCAAATTACTATTATGCATTTTAAATAACAGTTAATAGTACACCTAATGTTTGAATAGTCAGTTAATAGTGATGTAACTATTCATAAACTATTATAGTTAAAATGCAGTTGCAATTACTATGTATTCACGATTATGCTTAAGTTGAATTCTGCCCGCATTATTTATCAAGATAATTGTATTTTAACTGACTATTCAAACATTAGGTGTGTGATAGGTGTGTAATCTATTTCAATTGGGTCTTGATATAATAAATAGACTAACATAATAGTAATTTGATGACGATTATGAATAAAAGTGTTCAGAATATGATTCATTACATAATAAGTTATTTTAACAAAATGCTTTCACACAGCAGTTTAAATGACAGACATCACAATTCATTGTAGTTTACAGTTTAATATATGCAATAATATTATTCTGATATTTTAATTGCATGGAGTTATTCACTGTATAGTAAATATCAGACATCAAAATTCACTTATTATTTATCATAATAGTACTCTATATTGCATATATTCATAATAGTAATTTGGTGACGATTATAATACTCTAATAGGGTCTTTTAAGCCCAATACTGACTTGACATATGCGGGCAGTGATCACAATTTGGTGACGATTCATTGCATACATTAGGTATGTAATCAGAGTATTATAATAAAAAACTTTCATATAGACAAGATCAAAGTTAAATTGTGAATATTCTCTATGAATACAATAAAAACTAATTAAATACTCACATAATTGCTTGTATTCAGTTAAAATAACTTATTACGCAATGAATCGTACTCTAAATGCTTATACTCCCCTTGAATTCAACGTAATGCAATGAATAGATGCAAAAACATCTATTCAACTCAAATTTATTGATATGTCATAAATCAGTTCCTAAAAGAGCCTATGCTCTTAACATTGATTGATATACTAACAAAAAGACGTATAACTATAGGTATTACATTAAAACGCAATCAAATATCCCTAATA
Source organism: Apostasia ramifera (assembly GCA_019297695.1). Taxonomy (NCBI): domain Eukaryota; kingdom Viridiplantae; phylum Streptophyta; class Magnoliopsida; order Asparagales; family Orchidaceae; genus Apostasia; species Apostasia ramifera. The sequence continues at coordinate 275,857 of JAEMOT010002816.1, read as the reverse complement.
GATCGCCACATATCATTTTTCAAATGAAATACATAAATATAGCAAACATTAAGTGTGTAATCATAGCATTATGTTAAAAAACTTTCATATTGACAAGAGTAAAGTTAAATTGCATACATTCTCTTCAAATACAATAAAAACTAATTGAATAGTCACACAATTGCTTATATTTAGTTAAAATAACTTATTATGCAATGAATCGTACTCTAAATGCTTTTACTCCCCTTGAATTCAACGTAATGCAATGAATAGCTGCAAAAACATCACTATTCAACGCAAATTCATTCATATGTCATAAATTAGACCGTAAAAGAGCTTATTGTCTTAAAAGTAATCGATATACTAATAAATAGATGTGTAATTATATGTATTACATTAAAACGCAATTAAATTTCCCTAATGGATCGATAAATATAAATTTTAGATTAAAATACATTAATAGAGCAAACATTAGGTATGTAATCAGAGTATTATATTTTTTTTTAATCAGAGTATTATGTTAAAAAACCTACATATAGACAAGATCAAAGTCAAATTGCAAATACTCTGTTCAAATACAATAAAAACTAATTGAATACAAGCATAATTGCTTGTATTTAGTTAAAATAACTTATTATGCAATGAATTGTACTCTAAATGCTTGTACTCCACTTAAATTCAACGTAACGCAACGAATAGCTGCAAAAACAATACTATTCAACTCAAATTCATTGATATGTCATAAATCTGTCCCTAAAAGAGCCTATTCTCTTTAAATTGAATAATATACTAACAAAAAGATATATAATTATAGGTATTACAATAAAACACAATTAAATGTCCCTAATATATCGCCACATATCATTTTTCGATTGAAATACATCAATATTTCAAACATCAGGTGTGTAATCAGAGTATTTTGTTAAAAAACCTTCATATAGATAAGATTAAAGTCAAATTGCATACATTCTCTTCAAATACAATAAACAATAATGGAATACTCACACAATTGCTTGTATTCAGTTAAAAATAACTTATTATGCAATGAATCGTACTCTAAATGCTTCTACTCCCCTTGAATTCAACGTAATGCAATGAATAGCTGCAAAAACATCACTATTCAACTCAAATTCATTCATATGCCATAAATCAGACTATAAAAGAGCCTATTCTCTTAAAATTGATCGATATAGTGATAATTAGATGTGTAATTATAGGTATTACTTTAAAAAGCAATCAAATATCCCTAATAGATCGCCAAATATCAATTTTAGACTGAAATACATTCATAGAGCAAATATTAGGTATGTAATCAGAGTATTATAATAAAAATCCTTCATATAGACAAGATCAAAGTCAAATTGCGAATATCCTCTATGAATACAATTTTATGCAATGAGTCGTGCTCTAATGCTTGTACTCCCCTTGAATTCAACGTAATGCAATGAATAGATGCAAAAACATCACTATTCAACTCAAATTCAATGATATATCATAAATCAGTTCTAAAAGAGCCTATGCTCTTAACATTGATTGATATACTAACAAAAAGATGTATAATTATAGGTATTACATAAAAATGCAATCAAATGTCCCTAATAGATCGCCACATATCATTTTTCGACTGAAATACATCAATATAGCAAATATTAAGTGTGTAATCAGAGGATTATGTTCAAAAACCGTCATATAGACAAGAGTAAAGTCAAATTGCATACATTCTCTTCAAATATAATAAAAACTAATTGAATAGTCACACAATTGCTTGTATTCAGTTAAAATAACTTATTACGCAATGAATCGTACTCTAAATGCTTGTACTCCCCTTGAATTCAACGTAATACAATGAATAGCTGCAAAAATATTCCTATTCAACGCAAATTCATTCATATGTCATAAATTAGATCGTAAAAGAGCTTATTCTCTTAAAAGTAATCGATATATAAATAAATAGACGTGTAATTATATGTATTATATTAAAACGCAATCAAATATCCCTAATAGATCGACAAATATCAATTTTAGATTCAAATTCATTAATAGAGCAAACATTAGGTATGTAACCAGAGTATTACGTTAAAAAACCTTCATATAGACAAAATCAAAGTCAAATTGCAAATATTTTATTCAAATACAATAAAAACTAATTGAATACACACATAATTGCTTGTATTCAGTTAAAATAACTTATTATGCAATGAATTGTACTCTAAATGCTTGTACTCCACTTAAATTCAACCTAACGCAACGAATAGCTGCAAAAATAATACTATTCAACTCCAATTCATTGATATGTCATAAATCTGTCCCTAAAAGAGCCTATTCTTTTTAAATTGAACAATATACTAACAAAAAGATATATAATTATAGGTATTACAATAAAACGCAATCAAATGTCCATAATAGATCGCTACATATCTTTTTTCGATTGAAATACATTAATATAGCAAATATCAGGTGTGTAATCAAAGTATTATGTTAAAAAACCTTCATATAGACAAGATTAAAGTCAAATTGCAAATATTCTCTTCAAATACAATAAACAATAATGAAATACTCACATAATTGCTTGTATTTGGTTAAAAATAACTTATTATGCAATGAATCGTATTCTAAATGCTTCTACTCCCCTTGAATTCAATGTAATGCAATTAATAGCTGCAAAAAATATCACTATTCAACTCAAATTCATTCATATGTCATAAATCAGACATAAAAGAGCCTATTCTCTTAAAATTGATCGATATAGTGATAATTAGATGTGTAATTATAGGTATTATCTTAAAAAGCAATCAAATGTCCCTAATAGATCGCCAAATATCATTTTTAGACTGAAATATATCCATAGAGCAAACATTAGGTATGTAATCAGAGTATTATAACAAAAAACCTTCATATAGACAAGATCAAAGTTAAATTGCGAATATTCTCTATGAATACAATAAAAACTAATTAAATACTCACATAATTGCTTGTATTCAGTTAAAATAACTTATTACGCAATGAATCGTACTTTAAATGCTTGTACTCCCCTTGAATTCAACGTAATGCAATGAATAGATGCAAAAACATCTATTCAACTCAAATTTATTGATATGTCATAAATCAGTTCCTAAAAGAGCCTATTGCTCTTAACATTGATTGATATACTAACAAAAAGACGTATAATTATAGGTATTATATTAAAACGCAATCAAATTTCCTAATAGATCGCCAAATATCATTTTTCGACTGAAATACATCAATATAGCAAATATTAAGTGTGTAATCAGAGAATTATGTTCAAAAACCTTCATATAGACTTGTAATGTCAAATTGCATACATTCTCTTCAAATACAATAAAAACTAATTGAATAGTCACACAATTGCTTGTATTTAGTTAAATTAACTTATTATGCAATGAATCGTACTCTAAATGCTTGTACTCCCCTTAAATTCAAAGTAATGCAATGAATAGCTGCAAAAACATCATTATTCAACGCAAATTCATTCATATGTCATAAATTATATCGTAAAAGAGCTTATTCTCTTAAAAGTAATCGATATATTAATAAATAGATGTGTAATTATATGTGTTACCATAATACGCAATCAAAAGTTTCTAATGGATCGACAAATTTCAATTTTAGATTGAAATAGATTAATAGAGCAAACATTAGGTATGTAATCAGAGTATTATGTTTTTGTTTTTTTTAATCAGAGTATTATGTTAAAAAACCTTCATATAGGCAATGAATTATACTCTAAATGCTTGTACTCCACTTGAATTCAACGTAACGCAACGAATAGCTGCAAAAACAATACTATTCAACTCAAATTCGTTGATATGTCATAAATCTGTCCCTAAAAGAGCCTATTCTCTTTAAATTGAACAATATACTAACAAAAAGATATATAATTATAGGTATTACAATAAAACGCAATCAAATGTCCCTAATAGATCGCCAAATATCAATTTTAGACTGAAATATATCCATAGAGCAAATATTAGGTATGTAATCTGAGTATTATAAAAACAAATCTTCATATAGACAAGATCAAAGTCAAATTGCGAATATTCTCGATGAATATAATAAAAACTAATTAAATACTCACACAATTGCTTGTATTCAGTTAAAATAACTTATTATGCAATGAATTGTACTCTAAATGCTTGTAGTCCACTTAAATTCAATTTAACACAATGAATAGCTGCAAAAATAATACTATTCAACTCAAATTCATTGATATGTCATAAATCTGTCCCTAAAAGAGCCTATTCTCTTTAAATTGAATAATATACTAACAAAAAGATATATAATTATAGGTATTACAATAAAACGCAATCAAATGTCCCTAATAGATCGCCAGTATTATGTTAAAAAACTTTTATATAGATAAGATTAAAGTCAAATTGCAAATATTCTCTTCAAATACAATAAACAATAATGGAATACTCACATAATTGCTTGTATTCGGTTAAAAATAACTTATTATGCAATGAATCGTACTCTAAATGCTTATACTCCCCTTGAATTCAACGTAATGCAATGAATAGATGCAAAAATATATTCAACTCAAATTCATTTATATGTCATAAATGAGTTCCTAAAAGAGCCTATGCTCTTAAAATTGATCGATATAGTGATAATTAGATGTGTAATTATAGGTATTACCTTAAAAAGCAATCAAATGTCCCTAATAGATCGCCAAATATCAATTTTAGACTTAAATACATCCATAGAGCAAATATTAGGTATGTAATCAGAGTATTATAATAAAAAACCTTCATATAGACAAGATCAAAGTCAAATTGCGAATATTCTCTATGAATACAATAAAAACTAATTAAATACTCACACAATTGCTCGTATTCAGTTAAAATAACTTATTATGTAATGAATCGTACTCTAAATGCTTCTACTCCCCTTGAATTCAACGTAATGCAATGAATAGCTGCAAAAATATCACTATTCAACTTAAATTCATTCATATGTCATAAATCAGACCATAAAATAGCCTATTCTCTTAAAATTAATCGATATAGTGATAATTAGATGTGTAATTATAGGTATTACCTTAAAAAGCAATCAAATGTCCCTAATAGATCGCCAAATATCAATTTTAGACTGAAATACATCCATAGAGCAAACATTAGGTATGTAATCAGAGTATTATAATAAACAACCTTCATATAGACAAGATCAAAGTCAAATTGCAAATATTTTTTCCAAATACAATAAGCTAATTGAATACACGCATAATTACTTGTATTCAGTTAAAATAACTTATTATGCAATGAATTGTATTCTAAATGCTTGTACTCCACTTAAATTCAACCTAACGCAACGAATAGCTGCAAAAACAATACTATTCAACTCAAATTCATTGATATGTCATAAATCTGTCCCTAAAAGAGCCTATTCTCTTTAAATTGAATAATATACTAACAAAAAGATATATAATTATAGGTATTACAATAAAACGCAATCAAATGTCCCTAATAGATCGCCATATATCATTTTTCGATTGAAATACATCAATATAGCAAACATCAGGTGTGTAATCAGAGTATTATGTTAAAAAACTTTTATATAGATAAGATTAAAGTTAAATTGCAAATATTCTCTTCAAATACAATAAACAATAATGGAATACTCACATAATTGCTTGTATTCGGTTAAAAATAACTTATTATGCAATGAATCGTACTCTAAATGCTTCTACTCCCCTTGAATTCAACGTAATGCAATGAATAGCTGCAAAAACATCACTATTCAACTCAAATTTATTCATATGCCATAAATCAGACCATAAAAGAGCCTATTCTCTTAAAATTGATCGATATAGTGATAATTAGACGTGTAATTATAGGCATTACCTTAAAAAGCAATCAAATGTCCCTAATAGATCGCCAAATATCAATTTTAGATTGAAATACATACATAGAGCAAACATTAGGTATGTAATCATAGTATTATGTTAAAAAACCTTCATATAGATAAGATCAAAGTCAAATTGCAAATATTCTGTTCAAATACAATAAAAACTAATTGAATACACGCATAATTGCTTGTATTCAGTTAAAATAACTTATTATGCAATGAATTATACTCTAAATGCTTGTACTTCACTTAAATTCAACGTAACGCAACGTATAGCTGCAAAAATAATACTATTCAACTCAAATTCGTTGATATGTCATAAATCTGTCCCTAAAAGAGCCTATTCTCTTTAAATTGAACAATATACTAACAAAAAGATATATAATTATAGGTATTACAATAAAAAGCAATCAAATGTCCCTAATAGATCGCCACATATCATTTTTCAATTGAAATACATCAATATAGCAAACATCAAGTGTGTAATTAGAGTATTATATTAAAAAACCTTCATATAGATAAGATTAAAGTCAAATTGCATACAATCTCTTCAAATACTATACAATAATGGAATACTCACACAATTGCTTGTATTCAGTTAAAAATAACTTATTATGCAATGAATTGTACTCTAATTGTTTCTACTCTCCTTGAATTCAACGTAATGCAATGAATAGCTGCAAAAACATCACTATTCAACTTAAATTCATTCATATGTCATAAATCAGACCATAAAAGAGCCTATTCTCTTAAAATTGATCGATATAGTGTTAATAAGATGTGTAATTATAGATATTACCTTAAAAAGTAATCAAATGTCCCTAATAGATCGCCAAATATCAATTTTAGACTGAAATATATTCATAGAGCAAACATTAGGTATGTAATCAGAGTATTATAATAAAAACCTTCATATAGACAAGATCAAAGTCAAATTGCGAATATTCTCTATGAATACAATAAAAACTAATTAAATACTCACACAATTGCTTGTATTCAGTTAAATTAACTTATTATGCAATGAATTGTACTCTAAATGCTTGTACTCCACTTAAAATCAACGTAACGCAACGAATAGCTGCAAAAACAATACTATTCAACTCAAATTCATTGATATGTCATAAATCTGTCCCTAAAAGAGCCTATTCTCTTTAAATTGAATAATATACTAACAAAAAGATATATAATTATAGGTATTACAATAAAACACAATCAAATGTCCCTAATATATCGCCACATATTATTGTTCGATTAAAATACATCAATATTGCAAACATCAGGTGTGTAATCAGAGTATTTTGTTAAAAAACCTTCATATAGATAAGATTAAAGTCAAATTGCATACATTCTCTTCAAATACAATAAACAATAATGGAATACTCACACAATTGCTTGTATTCAGTTAAAAATAACTTATTATGCAATGAATCGTACTCTAAATGCTTCTACTCCCATTGAATTCAACGTAATGCAATGAATAGCTAGAAAAAGAATATAATTTAACTCAAATTCATTGATATGTCATAAATCAGCCCCTAAAAGTGTCTATTCTCTTAAAATTGATTGATATATTAACTAAAAGATGTATAATTGTAGGTATTATATTAAAATGCAATCAAATATCCCCAATAGATCGCCACATATTATTTTGCAAATGAAATACATCAATATAGCAAACATTAGGTATGTAATCAGAGTATTACGTTAAAAAACATTCTTATAGACAAAATCAAAGTCAAATTGCAAATATTCATTTCGAATAAAATAAAAACTAATTGAATAACTTATGCAATGAATCGTACTCTAAATGCTGGTACTCCACTTGAATTCAATGTAATACAATGAATAGATGCAAAAACAACATTATTTAACTCAAATTCATTGATATGTCATAAATCAGTCCCTAAAATTGTCTATTAACTTAAAATTGATCAATATACTAACGAATAAATATTTAATTATAGGTATTACATTAAAACACATTCAAATGTCCCTAATAGATCGCCAAATATCAATTTTCATTTGAAATACATCAATATAACAAACATTAGGTGTGTGATCAGAGTATTATGTTAAAACCCTTTATATAAACAAGATTAAAGTCAAATTGAAGACATTCTCTTAAAATACAATAATAAATAATTAAATACTCACACAATTGCTTGTATTCTATTAAAATAACTTATTATGCAATGAATCGTACTCTAAAAGCTTCAACTCCATTTGAATTCAACGTAATGCAATGAATAGCTGCAAAAACGACATTATCAAACTCAAATTCATTGATATGTCATAAATCAAACCCTTAAAAGATGCTATTCTCTCAAAAGTGATCGAAATACTGATAAATAAATGTTTAATTATAGGTATTACATTAAAACGCAATCAAATATCCCTAATAGATCGCTACATATTAATTTTCGATTGAAATACATTAATATAGCAAACATTAGGTGTGTGTGATCAGAGTATTATGTTGCAAAACCTTTATATAGACAAGATTAAAGTCAAATTACATATATTCTCTTCAAATATAATAACAACTAATTGAATACTCACACAATTGCTTTTATTCAGTTAAAATAACTTATTATGCAATGAATCATACTCTAAATACTTGTACTCCCCTTGAATTCAACGTAATATAATGAATAGTGCAAAAACATCACTATTAAACTCAAATTCATTGATATATCATAAATCAGTTCCTAAAAGAGCCTATGCTCTTAACATTGATTGATATACCAACAAAAAGACGTATAATTATAGGTATTACATTAAAACACAATCAAATGTCCCTAATAGATCGCCACATATCATTTTTCGACTGAAATACATCAATATAGCAAATATTAAGTGTGTAATCAGAGGATTATGTTCAAAAACCTTCATATAGACAAGAGTAAAGTCAAATTGCATACATTCTCTTCAAATACAATAAAAACTAATTGAATAGTCGCACAATTGCTTGTATTCAGTTAAAATAACTTATTATGCAATGAATCGTACTCTAAATGCTTGTACTCCCTTTGAATTCAACGTAATGCAAAGAATAGCAGAAAAACATCACTATTCAACGCAAATTCATTCATATGTCATAAATTAGACCGTAAAAGAGCTTATTCTCTTAAAAGTAATCGATATACTTATAAATAGATGTGTAATTATATGTATTACATTAAAACGCAATCAAATGTCCCTAATAGATCGACAATTATCAATTTCTGATTGAAATACATTAATAGAGGAAACATTAGGTATGTAATCAGAGTATTATGTTAAAAAACTTTCATATAGACAAGATCAAAATCAAATTGCAAATATTTTGTCCAAATACAATAAAAACTAATTGAATACACGCATAATTGCTTGTATTCAGTTAAAATAATTTATTATGCAATGAATTATACTCTAAATACTTGTACTCCACTTAAATTCAACCTAACGCAATGAATAGCTGCAAAAACAATACTATTCAACTATAATTCATTGATATGTCATAAATCTGTCCCTAAAAAAGCCTATTCTCTTTAAATTGAACAATATACTAACAAAAAGATATATATAATTATAGGTATTACATTAAAACGCAATCAAATGTCCCTAATAGATCGCCGCATATCATTTTTCGATTGAAATACATTAATATAGCAAACATCAGGAGTGTAATCAGAGTATTAAGTTAAAAAACCTTCATATAGACATGATTAAATTCAAATTGCATACATTCTCTTCAAAAATACAATAAACAATAATGGAATACTCACACAATTGCTTGTATTCAGTTAAAAATAACTTATTATGCAATGAATCGTACTCTAAATGCTTTTACTCCCCTTGAATTCAACGTAATGCAATGAATAGCTGCAAAAACATCACTATTCAACTCAAATTCATTCATATGCCATAAATCAGACCATAAAAGAGCCTATTCTCTTACAATTGATCGATATAGTGATAATTAGATGTGTAATTATAGGTATTACCTTAAAAAGTAATCAAATGTCCCTGATAGATTGCCAAAAATCAATTTTAGATTGAATAACATCCATAGAGCAAATATTAGGTATGTAATCAGAGTATTATATTAAAAAACCTTCATATAGATAAGATCAAAGTCAAATTGCGAATATTCTCTATGAATGCAATAAAAACTAATTAAATACTCACACAATTGCTTCTATTCAGTTAAAATAACTTATTATGCAATGAATTGTACTCTAAATGCATGTACTCCACTTAAATTCAATGTAACGCAATGAATAGCTGCAAAAACAATACTATTCAACTCAAATTCGTTGATATGTTATACATCTGTCCCTAAAAGAGCCTATTCTCTTTAAATTGAACAATATACTAACAAAAAGATATATAATTATTGGTATTACAATAAAACGCAATCAAATGTCCCTAATAGATCTCTACATATTATTTTTCGATTGAAATACATCAATATAGCAAATATCAGGTGTGTAATAAGAGTATTATGTTAAAAAACCTTCATTTAGACAAGATTAAAGTCAAATTGCAAACAATCTCTTCAAATACTATAAACAATAATGGAATACTCACACAGCTTGTATTCAGTTAAAAATAACTTATTATGCAATGAATCGTACTCTAAATGCTTCTACTCCCCTTGAATTCAACGTAATGCAATGAATAGCTGCAAAAATATCACTGTATTAATTCAACTCAAATTCATTCATATATCATAAATCAGACCATAAAAGAGTCTATTCATTGCATTACGTTGAATTCAAGTGCAGTACAATCATTTAGAGTACGAATCTTTGCAAAAAAAGTTATTTTAAGTGAGCAGAAGCAATAGTGTGAGTATCCAATTAGTTTTTATTGTATTTGAAGAGAATATATGCAATTTGGCATTTATATTATCTATATGAAGCTTTTTTAGCATAATACTCTGATTACCACCTAATATTTGCTATATTGATGTATTTCAATCGAAAATTTATATTTTACGATCTATTAGGGACATTTGATTGCGTTTTAATGTAATACCTATAATTACATATTTATTTATCAGTATATCGATCAATTTTAAGAGAATAGGCTCTTTAAGGGTCTGATTTATGACATATCAATGAAGTTGAGTTGAATAGCAACGTTTTTGCATCTGTTCAATACATTTTTTTTTTTTTAATAGAACCCTCTCACGGAGGGGGGGGGGATCTTATTCATCCAGCCCCCTGCTGGCAAAAAGAGTCCTAAAGTACAAGCTAAGAGGGAAAAAAAAAAGTAAATAAGGAGTACTAACTCCCTCCCTTTACAAAAAATCAAACACGGAAATAAACAAGGAGTACTACTCCCTTACAAAAGAGAAAAGGGGAAGCAACCAGGAAGAAGAAAATCGTGCAAATATAAGAAGCTCCACCACTCAAGACCAAAGAGCAGAGCTCACAAAAGCAGATGGAAAATGCAAACCAAGCAACCTATGATAAAGAACTCAACAGCAAAACAAAACCTGAAGCAAGGAAACATCAATATTCTGAAGGCTGATAATCATCCCTTGAAGGGCTTGGAGTAGAGATCCAACAGCCAACCAGCAAGCAAAGATCCAAAGCAGCTAATAGTAATTAAAAACTGCAGCAATCCAAACTTCAGAAAACAGGAAGCAGCCAAACCTGATTCTGCAACTCAGTTCATCCAAACTGCAGTACACAAATGAAGCCACCCTGAAACCTCCATCGGAGCCTACTGAAAAATGCAGCNNNNAGAGACCTGCAGCCGAAAAACAGGCAGACAGAAGACAACCAACTGTAGCTGCAACAGCCTAACAAAATTGAGTAGCCGAAACCCCCAAAAACAAACTGCAGCAATTGCAGAATCTGCAGCCTCTGTATCGTAAACCATTATGCAATCTGCAGTCATAAGCCATCTGCAGGCGGAAAATACTAAATCCAAATCTGCAAAGACAAACTCAACAGCCAACAAAGAGAAATTAAATCCTTCTAGTATTCTCCATTCCCATTTTGTCATTAATAATGAGATTTTGCCCATCAACAGGAACAACATCAAAAGTATCAAAATTGACATCAGTATAATCTATTTTAGAAAGAAAATTGGCAACCTGATTAATATCATTCAGAATATAAGTAGTCTTAACTTGCATGTCATGGATGAGATTCTTCAACTAATGAATGTAAGGAAGAAAATCCCAACTAATATCATTGTCATCTCTAATCCAACTAGCAATATTAGTAGAAGCCAAATCCAGATGAAGACAATT